>JANHFK010001948.1:164711-177733 GCA_036250565.1 Sibynophis collaris | reverse complement strand
GGCCAAAGTATTTGAGTTTCATCTTCAGGATCTGGCCTTCTAAAGAGCAGTCAGGGTTGATCTCCTCTAGGACTGATTGGTTTGACCACCTTGCAGTCCAAGGGACTTGCTGGAGTCTTCTCCAGCACCAGAGTTCAAAGGCCTTTTTTTTTTGTGCTCAGCCTTTCTTATGGTCCAACTACGTGTCCAAATACTCACCTCCAAACCTGTTGGAGCTGATGCAACAGCAAGGCAGTGGTAAGGTAGACAAATTTCAAACCAGTGCATTTTTTTCAACACCAGAGTTATCTTGGGCAATCTCACAACTGAAAAAATCATGCTCTTCAACCCCAAATTCCAAAACTTTCCCAGTCATACAAGTTGGAAAAGTCCCCAGATATACAGAAAAGGAGACAATGCTGACTCTTTGTACTTGCACTTCTATATTTTATTGCTGCAATTTCTTTTATCTATTTTACTCTGGAATTAGATCCTACATTTTGCCTTTATTTTCTTTGATACGAGTCTAAGACTAATCGATTAATCAACCACTACATTTAATTCTATCGCACTGTATGGAGGATATGGGAGAATTTCCCAGAGGGGTTGGAATAGCTGTTTACATGTTGGAAACAGCTCTGAGTGCTTAAAGATGAGAAATTTTAATGTCAAACAAACATCCTTGATTGAGTAGACAATGCTCAGGGCTTTAAATAATGAAATTGAAGTCTCTTTAGACAAGATCTTAAAGACATTCAGGTTGGCATGATTTAGAGCTAATGGAATCTTTCTGCAGAATCTCTAAAAAAATATATTCCCAATCAGATACAATTACTTTTGGGAGTTGCAATCCCACACATTCAAAAAGCTGGAGAGACGGTTCTTGGGTATATACAGATCAATACAACCTGTAACAAGAGATCTACAGGTAGGTGTGGGGAAAGGTAGGCCCCATTGTAAAGGTACAGCTGCTTGAAGACAGGTGTGGAAACCAACTTGCCTTGTGCTAGGGGGCTGGACCCATTGGGTTAAGGCTATCACACTGCTCTTACTCTGGAATCTTTCAATCAGAAAAGACTCTAAGAGTGGAGAATTCAAGAATCTCCATGGTCTTGGGGAAGGACTGGGTCAGTCATGGAGATGTAGTGATTGGCATCTCCAATGAACATCTGCTGAAGGTCGGCAGAATCAGGTGTGTGTTTGAGAGAGCTTTTCATCAATGGGACAGAAGGATGGAGATGAGAGAGACTTTCATAGAATCATGGGGCTGGAAGGGTCCTTGGAAATCTTGGAAGTCCTCTGGGTCACAAAGCGCTGGAAGCAACCCAACGACTATGTGATAATTCCAATGGAGGTCCACCTTATCAAGTCATCACAAAACAAATGTGGAAATGAACTGGACTGAAAAAAGACTGCCTGGACTCATTGGTAGCCTCACACTGCAGTGAAGAAGGACACACATTCAATTTTGCAGCTACTAAGATTGTTGGGCGAGCAGGCACAAAAACAGCCAGGGAAGTGATTGAATCTTGGGAAACTACCCCCCTTATCGATCAACAGGAGTGCTGATTTATCACCAGTCTATCAAGTATTTAGAAGGCGAGGGCTGAGCGCCACAAGCAAAAGACAGGTACCAAGTTAAAAGCCAGCCTGCCATCAACACACCCCAATCAACATCTAAAAAGTCACAACAGGCACTATAAATACCACACATAGAACAGCACACACTCTGCTAGAGAGAAGTTGCCTGAAGATGGGCTCCAGCACAAGTCCAAAAACTCGGAAGACAAAACTTCTGGTCCTGGTGACCGACCCAGATTGGATCCTAAATAACAATGCACACAAAATGGGCTTCTCTCTCTGTTCATCAATAAGCACATTCTGAAGTTACTCTCAGTTGCCTGGAGCAGAAAAGGCTTACATAAATCCATAGAATAGGAGATGATCCTTTTCCATTTTAATTAGAAGTTGTTGATTGGATGGAATTATAACCAAAGAAATATTTTGTGTTCCTACTATAATATATGAAATTGCAGGCCTTTTCATGCTTCAGCTTCTTTCAGTGGGAGAGGCCATTTAAAATATGCAATCCAGAATGTAACTGGTTGTGTTGCTTGTATTCTCTGTTGCATTGCAGGGATTTGTTCCATAATGTGAAAGTATCATCGTTACCTAGACTTGATGGCTCATGCGTGGAATTTAATCAGCTGTGTTATGCCTGTCACAGTTCCAGTTGGAATCAGAAGATATTTGGAAATCAGAATTATATACAGGGGTGGTATTAACTTACCTTCACTACCAGTTCGCAGAACCTTCTGCGCATGCGCGTAGCGTCAAAAACAGGATGTGGATGACATTTGGGTGGGTGGGCAGAGCCTCCCGCAGCCGCAGCTACTGGTTCAACCAAACCCGATAGAATCGTCTGAATCCCACCACTGATTATATAATGTAAAATGCCTGTGATCTTTGAAGCCAGGTGCTGCTTCTGGGCTATTCAATGGGAATGGCTGGGACAATGTGCAAGAGAAATGGTAAAAAACGAAGATCCTTGCTAGCTTTTTTCTCACCAAGGATTCTAAGTACATGCTTGGTTGATAATTGTAGGAAGGATGGCCACTATCTCTTGGAGTATATCCTTATTTCTAAGGGTAAACATAGACACACTAATCAGATTATTTTGTCTTTGTGTTGGCTTTCCAGAAAGAACAAAACTATTAATCACCAAGATATACTCCAAAGAGCATACAATTCCCAAATACTTATTTTATGCTACTTAAAATTATCAACTAAGATGAAGAAACGAACAATTCTCAAAAATAATTGAAGGAACTCCCTCTGGTGTTTGAGTTCTGCTACAATCGCTTGTTCATCAGGACAAACAGAATACAATCATGAACATTTCACTACTCTGAAGATAAACTAAGACGTGTCTTGCTTGCAGTTTTCTGCATCAGGGTACATTAGAATAACTTTCTAAAAATGCAATCAATTGAAAAAGATTTCTCTGCTGACTTGGACAAAGCTCTGCTTCATACCACTAATTCACTGACATAACCGACCTCCTAAACCATACATTACTGGCTTGCTTCATCTGACGATAGCCTTTTGGATTCATGAAAAATGTTCACTTCATTAATTCCACAAAAAATATGTGTTCCTGCCCTCCTGCTAAGCAAGGATGCGGTTTTAGGTTGAAAGTGAGGCTTGGCGTTCCCGTTTGTGAATTTTCTACCATCCTGAACAGAATCTCACTGGTAGATTTCAGTGTTCCAGCAAAGAACCAAAGTTCTGCAAAGCCAAAATATGTGGATTTTTACATATAACTTCCATCTATTTAATATTTCACAAGCCTGTTTATTGCTTATTTTGATAAGCAAATTACAAATTAAAATATTTGACTAGACAGATCTATTCATTCACTGATTTAAGATGGAGATTTATAACATGTTCGACTTGCCAATACAGGTAAGTTCTCAACTTACAAGAGTTTGTTTAGTGATTGTTCAAAGTTACAATGGCACTGAAAAAATTGACTTGACCGTTTTTCACACAACTATTGCAGCATCCTTATGGTCACATGATCAAAATTCAGATGCTTGGCAACTGGTTCATATTTATTATGGTTGCAATATTCCCAGGGTCATGTGGTCACCTTTTGTGATCTTCTAACAAGCAAAGTCAATGGGGAAGCTAGATTCATTTAACAACCGTGTTATTAACAACTGCAGTGATTCACTTAACAACTGTGGTAAGAAAGGTCGTAAAATGGGGCAAAACTCACTTAACAAATATCTCGCTTAACAGAAATTGGGCTTCTGATTGTAAGTCGAGAATACCTGTAATTTTTAAGTCCCATCATACATTCTACTTCCCTAACATTATTAGGGTTGTACCATTAAATAACTTCATTAAGTACATGTTTTTTAAAAATATAAGAAAAATTAATAAAATAGAAAAAGGTTTCCAAAGAAACACAGTACCTTTATATACATTGTATCAGAATACATTCTTCAGCTAATGCAATTAAGAGTGTGTATAATTAATTAAGGCAACATTTTTCAAACTTGATACCTTTAAGATGCTGATTGGGGAATTCTGGGAGTTGAAATCTACTCATTTCAAAATTATCAAATTTAAAAGACAATGATCTACGGCTTGGTACATGACAGATAAACTATTGCATTTATATCATCAAAGTACATACATTAGGCCATGCACACTGCAGGGTGTAAATATCATTTATTAATGTGAACACCTATAAATTTATTGAATTTAAAATACTTTGATGATTCACCAAATCATTGTTTTAATACTGAAAAGAACATTTCAGTATTTTAACTGAACGTTTTAATATTGAAAATAACATTTTTCCAAACATGAAACAATCTGAACCTTTTTCTAAAGATGTTCATTGATAGAATCCATAGATAATAAGAACAAGGTGCTATTACTACGATGCACTGATGACCCTTTGAATTAAAAAGTACACTTTTATTACATTATTTCTTACAGTTCAGTTCAAAACACCTGAGAGTTACACTGGGTTCTTTGGTTTGTTTTTCCTGTTATATCCGTATACAACTTAAGGCACCACTTTTAAGAACCCTCTTGACATAAGGCTTGTCCTCTTGAAAGAGAAGAACTAGAAGAAACAATTTGTTTAAATCAGGTTTATTTCAGGAAAGTTATTAAATTTGAAGTGCACATAGCCCTGATGGTTTCGGAGTAGGGAAGCTGTGGATATTTGCAAAAAAAAAAAAAAACCCAAAACCAGTGAAAGTATATCTCTACCTATATAAAGATAACAATATATCTTGGTGGTAAGGATAACTGAATCAAATTAAACATTAATATGAAAGAAGATATGCAGATCTCGTCTGTTCTTTCAGTTATTCAAATGTATTGAAAAACTACTTGGAAAGGATGTTAAACTCAAAATAAATCAAAGCTCCTCTCTTCATGGAAAGTGATACAACTAAAGAATCTCCTGACAGGATCATTTAGCACGTAAACCATTTAGAGTTGGAGAAATTAAATATGCCCTTACAGTTGGAAAGAAATTTGAAGGCTTGCATTAACAGAACTTAAATTACCTACAAACCAGATGTGTAACTTACTTTCATTACAAAAGCCTAGCAGCAACTACAGCCTTAATAAGAACATCACTTTCGCACAGATAAGTAAGCCCATCTGTCAAAAGATAATTGCAAAAAAGGGGAGCAGGAATTAGGTCCATTCAGCCTTGTAGAAATATATTATGCTTGCATGCGGAGAAGCAGCTGATCAAATTGGCTAATTTTAATAGCTTTCAGGCAATCCTTTCTTTCTCAAACCAGAGACTATGACTATCAGAAGGAGCCACCCCTGCTGGTGATACATTGGTGGTATCCATTATTATTGGTTAGGCTTATAAATGAAATACATTTTAAATGAATAAAAATTCTGGATCCAGGTCTTTTTTTCCTCCTTTAACTTTTTCTTTCAATCAATGATTCACCAGTTCACTATATTAATGATCACTTAAAATGATGATAATCCTTTCAGAAGTTCAGAATCCTTCTGTTGAAACTTTTTCTGATAAAACAAGAAAACAAATCAGTCCAAGATATATAAATGTTTTCTATCAGGCGCTTTATAATGCATTTCTCATTCTGGAATAGAAATTCATTCCAGATCAATTTCAGAGAGCTTTCACTCTAAATTTCATGGAAATCACAGACAAGCTATAAAAAAAGGAACTTTATAAACAATTTAATGTTAAGTGGAAAGTTTGGCAACTCTTTTTAGAAATAAAAAAAAATCAGACTAGATTTTCTCTTTGTAATCAGAATCACAACCTTAGTGCAATATGATATTTATTTCTTACAGTAATTTTGGTTGCCATACAAGAGTAGTAAGGATTAGGGAAAGTGCAAGTTACAGGAGCTTGATTTGTTTTAATCAGTTGGAAATCAGAGGAATTAAAGCACAAAAAATTACAGCAACATAGATAACGTGAACATAGTTGTTTCACAAACCATAGCAAAAACATTACTCTCTAAAAAAAAGGGAAAAAAAAGATGTAATGAGAAAATTATCATTATTTTAGGCTCATACACAGAGTCATTGCCAGATCAACTGGATAATGCTTATTTGTAAAGGAACTCAGAAAAATCACTTTATTAACTTAGGTACCACAAAGAGCTAGCTTCTGTGATATGTAAATTCTGTAAATCAACAGTCACATATAGTCATTTTATAATATATGAATCAAAACTAGACACCTAGGGAAAGGAGTCTGTGTAGTTATACACAATTTACATCTTGTGTGATTTTGGTATTGTATACACAAATATTACAGAAACTAAGCATGTAAATGCAATTTATTAAATTACAGTATATAAACAAAAGTTGTTCCTAAACCTGGAATATCATAACAAGATTATTTTTAATCACTGTATTTTGCACCATCAAAGTAGCATAACATTAAAAGGGCCAATCTGCTCCTGACATTTTTAGTACTGACCAAAACGCTAGGAGATAATTCTGCATCCTTTACTATTGCTTTCTATTATAAAGCCATCAAACAATGCTAAAGACTATTTCAGCTTGCCAAAGGTGTTTTTTCTTGATATAAAGCAATTCCTTGCAGGCCCTATTACTCTAGATCATACAACATTATTTAAAAAATAAATCATTTCATTAGCTCTTTGATGTTTAAAATCTTCTCTAATAATTATATTGTACTCACTATTTAAGTGCCTGAAAAGATACATGGGCAAGAGACCCCTTTTAAGAAAGGGGGTACCATCACCAATAATTTGTAACAAACGTTATATATTAAACAGTAAAATATAATTAACAGCAGCTTAAAAGTAATTCCCCCCCTTTTTTTCTCTTGTATCACTTGTCCTAATGCATTTTCTGGCACATTATAGAGGTAACACCAACTGCACTCAAAGAAATAAAAAGGAACATGGTATTATGGTTTATTTACTGATTTCTGCATTATCACCAAATGGAAGACAATGATGTCAAAATCATCTTATTTTTAAACCCTTCCCCTGCCCCTATCAAAAGAAAAATTGTGTTGCTATCAAATATGTGAATATTGTCCTCTAGATACAACATTGTATCAATATTTCAAGTTTTTGCACTGAAACTTGATTTTAATTACAAATCCATTTGGAGTATGCAAATGTTGAAAGAAATCTGAAAAGGGTCTAAGTGACAATAACTTAAAGAACCAGTTTTGATAGCGGAAGGGGGGGGGAGTGACTATTTTTTTTCTTTTTAATAATTGCCCAAGTATTATTGATTGTTACCATGTTTGAGGAGACACATCATCTGAAGAAGTTTTAGCAAAGATAGAAAATATAACACAGCTCTGCTGGTTCAGATGCATCCAAATGATATTGATTTAAAAAGGTCAAGACTTAATACTTATTCCACAGAAATAGTAGTAAACCACAAAAGTTTTTTTTTTAATTTCTAGCACTGAAGTGGCACAAAGGCTGCCCAGTAGACCAGCCACTTATATTCTTAAAATATTGTGCTTATAAACTATCTGTACAACTATTTAAACTTGCAGTAAAGAAAGGTATTGAAATTGCTGGACTTTATGTACTAATCCTAGGGCTGTTGCGGGCCCCAAATTAGACATTCAGTTATAAGAAAATAAAATTATAATTAGAGATAGGCTGGGACATATTAAAAAATGAACTGAGATGCCTTCCAATTAAATTATTAAGCAACCTCACATGTACAGGCTAAATTATTAATGACACTGCGAACCAACAACATTGTTAATGTGGATTTTTTATGGTGGGAAGAGTATTCTAAATTTCATAGAAAGCCACCAAATCTGAAAATATACTTGTCTGCCAAAAGACCATACTTTTAAAAATCCACTCCATTTTTTTCGTAAACAGTTCTGAATGTGATTTTGTCTCAACCTTCTCTTGTCTTTAATTTGCAAGCTAAGTGGATTCTCCTAAAACACAGCAGTTTGTATGGGAAGGAAGCACAGAACAATCCTATAGTTTAAATTTAAGCAAAACATTATTATTAGGATGAAACCCTTGATCTCCATTTTTAGAAAAAATGTCCCTTGCATATATAATAGGTACCTACTTTTTTCATAAAACTACTTCTGTAACATGTACTGTTATTGATATTTTCATTTCATATTTCTTACAGATGCCAGGCAACATCTTCCTAATACGATCATACAGTAGAGATTTAAATCCATTTCCATAAGTAAACAGGCTTGTGCCACGCAGATTCATCAACAGCTGGTTTTCTTAAGCAGCAAAGAATGAGCAGGTCAAAGATCCAAAGACCTTCTTGAAGGTGAAGAAGCCACCTCTGTGCAGTTACTGTTGACTGCAGCTTGTGCATTGATTTGTGCATCCACATACAAAATTGCAGAAGGAAAATTCACTATTCTTTCTATGATACTAGGGGGATCACAATGGTAATAAAATCCACTATCACACATGATCACTTTGATCCAGCAAAAGTAACCTTTATGTAAAATACAGTTCTTTAAAAACTAAAGCTTAACTCTTTTTGGGAAGCCAAAACATCACTCCCCCCCCTCTCCAAAAAATCCACACTTGCTGATGCACTTGTAAAAAGAGAAGGCATCTAATCCTGATACCTGTTTCCACCTCAAAGAAAAGGTCTTGTGCAATATTGTCCAAAACAACTCAATCCCATATGAAATAAATTTAAAAAGGCTCGATAAATGATTGTTATTTTGAAAATATAACCCTGAATTACTTACCTATCATCCCAGTCCATCACAAAGAAATGTGGAAAATATCTTAATTGAACTACCATCTTTCTGTGCACAGATATCTTCAATTCCAATTTCTTACAAATATTTTTACTTTTATTTTAGGCAGCTAAGATCTCTTACATAGCTTTCACACATTATACTGCATTATAAATGGGGAGGGAAAAAAAAGAAGCATGCCTAATAACTATCCGGCAATTTGGAAAGGCACTAAACATAAATGGAAAAATAAAATCTTAAAAGTCAAATAACAGAATTACACTGGAGGACAAAAACTAATTTCACTCCCAAAGAAATCAACATAATAATTAGCCAAAAACATCTGACTTTTTTTTTAAATTCTGGCAATGCTGTGAATGTATAGAAGTTTTTCAAAAATCAGTAAATACATCATGAAAAAAGTGAACGTTAGCAGAAAAATTAAGTGGCAGAACTAACCAAGAATCAGTTTAGAAAAACTGAAAGGAGAAATTGTCTGACCACAATAATGGGACTGAGTCCAACAATCATATGAAATATTAGTCATATGAAAGCAGATTGCAAAAAGAGCTGGACACAACATGTTCTAATCCATGGAGAAATACCTGTGGGTTTTAATCAAAAAGAGGTGACACGTTATTTTTCAAGCAGAAGGGCATTTCTAACAGAAAAACCAATCCATAGATTGAAAAAGGAGTGATTAGTTGTGTGTGTACCAGCAATTAAAGTATAAACTTTTGAGATAATATCAATATGGTCGAAGCTCACAAATTTAGTTTTTTTAAGTTCACAATTATTTCCATTCTTCTTTCTTATTTGCCCCATTCATTCTTAAAATATTTGGTCCCATTAATGTGGATTGACATGGAATTGATTTTGGACATAAGTTTGCAATCTAATGGATGCTTTTTAATTTGGTGCTACTCTTGGGGAGCCAAGGCATTTGGGGTGTTTTGATACCAGCCTATCTCTATTTATAACAAAGGTTTGTGAGGCAAGACCAACCATTCTTATCTGTCCAATAGTTGTTTCAAGGCTCTTTCTATGTTCATTCTGTGACCAACCCTAGTCACTCCAAGGTCTATCAAGTCTTCCTTCTGAAGGTTTGGTAAGTGAGTGCCATCTATTTCATTATCCATAAAGGTCTCTTTATGTTCACCTAAGTTTAAACTTTCCAACCAATCTGCCACATCTGGTTTAGTCCACAGGTGGACAGGTTTAGTTGTAAAAGGCTTATTTGAGATTGGCTGTTGCAATATTGAGGGAGAAGGAGACCTGCTGCGCCCCGTATTCAAAGCAAAGAGGTCTCCTGAAGGAGGTTGGCTGGGTAGGCTATAAACATCAGAAGGAGTCGGAGAAGGAGATGCAGCTGGAACAGCAGCAGTCAGAGGAGCAGGCAAGATGTCTTTACTTATCTCTGTTGGTGAAACTACTGGGCTTGGAGCATGTCTGGCTCCTGATGTCCTGCTATCATAGTCTGGGACTCTGCTCTGAAGTGTGATGGGCTGGCTAGTTCCAGGCCGAACGGTAAAAGTGATGGTTGAACTCCGAGTACCTGAGACTGTGCTCATGACCTCTGTGCTCCTGAAATAAAAATGAACGAAAACCTTTTTTTAAAGTCACATAGATTACTCTCCTTATGCTATTCCATATTAAAAGTAATACACACACATTATAAGTACATACAACTTTATAAAAATAACAGTATCAATATCACGAACAACTTTTTAAAGGTTTTTAAAACTAAAGGCTATTATCTTAAATATACTATTACCATTTGCTATGGGTGAATCTGAATCTTTGGTCAAATATTTAATAAAGATGGGAAACTGTATTTATTTATTTGATTTCTACAGTCACAGCCACTCATCTTAACATGACTTTGGACAGTATACATCATAAAACATAAAAATAAATTAAAAGCAATTCAAACAATTCAAAATAAATATTATGTGGTCATGGAATTAATGCAACCAATAACTGTGAGAGGAATTTTGGAATCCTAGTGGACAATCACTTAAATATGAGCCAGCAGTGTGCAACAGCAGCCAAAAAAGCCAATGTAATCCTAGATTGCATTAACAGAGGGATAGAATCAAAATCACATGAAATGTTATTACCACTTTAAAAAGCCTTAGTAAGACCATACTTAGAATACTGCATCCAGTTTTGGTTACCACGTTATTAAAAATATGTTAACACTTTGGAAAGAATGCAGAAAAGAGCAAGAAAGATGATTAGGGGGCTGGAGGCTGAAACATACAAAGAACAGTTACAGGAATTGGGTACGTCTAGTCTAGTGAAAAGAAGGACTAGGGATGATATGATAGCAGTGTTCCAATATTTGAGAGGCTGCTATAAAGAAGAGGGAGTCAATCTATTATCCAAAGCACCAGAAGGCAAGACAAGAAACAATGGATGGAAAATAATCAAGGAGAGAAACAACCTAGAACTTAGGAGAAATTTCTTAACAGTGAGGATAGTTAACCTGTGGAACAGCTTGCCTTCAGAAGTTCTGAATGCTCCATCGCTGGAGGCTTTTAAGAAGAGACTGGACAGCCACTTATCTGGAATAATATAGGGCAGTGATGGTGAACCTTTTTGGCACCAAGTGCCCAAACCGGAACGCATGCGCATGTGCGCATGCCAGAGTGCAGGAAACAAAAAATGGTCAGAAAAACAGCCTGAAAACAGCCCAGAAAATGGCCTGTTTTGGGGGCTGTTTTCAGGTGCTCTGGTGCCTGTGAAGACCAGCTGGCCGGGGCGCACATACGTACCAGAAACCAGAAGAGCAGCTGGTGACAGTGGGTGCCCATAGAGAGGGCTCTGCATGCCCCCTCTGGCACGCGTGTCATAGGTTCGCCATCATAGATATAGGGTCTCCTACTTAAGCAAGAAGTTGGACTAAAAATCATCCAATATCCCTTCTAACTCTGTTATTCTGTTCCTACCCAGATAACTAAATTTTTAAACCATAGAGATTTATGAGTAGCTTATGAGCCTTATAATCATTAGAGTGAAATGCTGAGTAAATAGAATCTCAACAGCAACACAAAAGCAGCATCTGAGTAGTTATATTCATTTGCTATAATTTGTTCCTCTGAGATGAGACATTTTTGTCAGCTGCAATAATATTTCATACTAATTAAATAGGTTCATTAACATAGATTCTGACAGATTTTACTGTTATTTTTCTCAAGTGCAAAAAGCAGGTTTGTAAATAGGGAAGGATGTAAACAAAAAGCCTTCTTCAGTATCAGTCAAAGGCATACATTAGAATAGACTAGAAGAAAGTAACACAGTTGGAAGGGACCTTGGAAGTCTTCTAGTTCAACCCTCTGCTCAGGCAAGAAATCCCATGCCATTTCAGACAAATGGTTATCCAATCTGTTCTTTAAAACGTCCAGTGTTGGAGCATTCACAACTTCCATGAGCTGTGGTGGTGCAGTGGTTACAGTGCAGTACTGCAGGCTACTTCTGCTGATCACCAGCTGCCAGCAGTTTGGCAGATCGAATCTCACCAGGCTCAAGATTGACTCAGCCTTCCATCCTTCCAAGGTGGGTAAAATGAGGACCAAGATTGTTGGGGGCAATAGGCTGGCTCTGTAAACCACTTAGATAGGGTTGTAAAGCACTATGATGTGGTATATAAGTCTAAGTGCTATTGCTATATTGATTGCAGAGATTTATTCCAGCATTTTGCAACCTTGGCAACTTTAACATGTATGGACTCCAATTTCAAGAATTCCCCGACCAGCATGCTTAAAAGTTGCCAAGGTTAAAAATATCAGGGATGTGGTATATGTTGTTGGTACAGACAGGAGTCAAAGACGACAGCAGAAGCCTATGCCTTCATAACGATGCTGTGATGTGCAATCCCAACTGGCATGTTGCGTAGCAGCCACAAAATAGCCAATTCCTGGTGGATACCAATAACCCCTAGTTAACCCCAGGAGAAGTAAATATACCAACGTATACTTGTAAAGTTGCACAAGCCTTCCTTCCCCCTTAAGTGTGACAAACCTTGCTCCGTGCAACAGAAACCAAGAATAAAACGTTACGCTCAGGAAGCATAGATGCGTGACAGAAAAGTGTCTAATGAACAATAGTTACTGTTCAATGCGCCTCCCTATGTAGTCACTCTGGTGGACATGAATTGTCTTTGGAGAGGTCTCCAAGATGGCATCACTTAGCCTCAAGCCTCAAAAAAGGACTAGGGGAGACATGATAGCAGTGTTCCAATATCTCAGGGGCTGCCACAAAGAAGAAGGAGTCAAGCTATTCT
>JANHFK010001948.1:126654-141116 GCA_036250565.1 Sibynophis collaris | reverse complement strand
GGTTGGACTAGAAGGCCTCCAAGGTCCCTTCTAACTCTACAGGTAGTCCTTGGACGTACGACCACAACTGAGCCCAATTTGTTTGTTTCTAAGTGAGTTTTGCCCCATTTTATGACATTTCTTGCCACAGTTGTTAAGTGAATCTGGCTTCCCCATGAACCTTGCTTGTCAGAAGGTCGAAAATGGGTCACAGTCATAAGTATGAACCAGACCAGCACTATACCGCTGAGAAAGAAAAACAAGAAATCCAAGAAGAAACCATCATGGCTGCACAAAAATCTCTCACACAAATTGAAAGACAAAAAGGACAAGTACAAAAAATGGAAAGAGGGACACATAAATAAGGCAGGATATCAGCAGATAGCCAGAATCTGCAAAGATGGTCAGGAAAGCAAAGGCTCAGAATGAAAAAAGACTTGCAACAAAAGTCAAAGATAACAAAAAAAGTTTCTTCCAACATGTAAATAACAAGAAAGAATCAAGAAAACAGATGGCAAGGAAATAACATGCAACAGAGAGAAAGCAGGGCTGCTTAACTCATTCTTTGCATTGGTCTTCATGCAAAAAGAAACTATAACTCAACCTACCAGAAACATAACTATAAAAAACAGATTGGAAATAAAAGTTAAAATAAGCACACAAAAATAGTAAGAGAACACTGTCTGATCTTAATGAAAACAAATCACCAGGACCTGATGGATTACATCCCAGAGTCCTAAAGGAGCTGGCAGATGTTATCTCAGAACCAATGCACCACATCTTTCAAAAATCCTGGAACATCGGGGAACTACCAGAGGACTAGGAAAGAGCTGATGTGGTTTCCATCTTCAGAAAAGGAAAACTACAGACCAATCAGCCTAACATCAATACCCGGGAAGATACTGGAAAAGATAATAAAGAAACAGATCTACCAACACCTAGAAATGAGTAAAGTAATAACTAGCATGGATTTGTTAAAAACAGATTATGCCAAACCAATCTTATTTCATTCTTTAACGTAGTGACTAAATTAGTAGACCAGCGGAATACTGTGGATATAATATACTTAGACTTCAGCAAGGCATTCGACAAAGTAGACCACAACCTACTTCTTTTAATTTAATTTAATTTATTTAGACTTCTAGACCGCCCCTCTCCCTTGCGGGACCCGGGGCGGTTTACAGCACATTTAAAAACATGTAATACAAAATATCAAAACATATTAAAACAGATTAAATTAGATGTGCTAAATAACCCCTTAAAAAACCCCATTTAAAACCCCTAGAAGTTACCTATAAAATCCCCATACCTAAAATTCTAACCCAAGCGAAGTGGAACCGAGAGATTTCTTGTGGTATTATCCAAGGCCTGCCGATCGGAATAGATGGGTTTTCAAAGCCCGGCGGAAGAGGCCGGGTTATTACAAGGATGGCTTCTAATACAAATTAATGTATCTAATGTATAATGTATTCTACATTAATGTGTAATGTAGAACAGAGGTGTCAAATTCGATTATATTGAGGGCCGCATCAGGTTTGTGTTTGACCTCAGGGGGCCAAATGGGTATGGCTAGGGTTGTCGTGGCCAGATCGACATCACTCATGTCAGGACGCCTGTGGCAGCCTGAGTGCTCTGCCAGTGAAAATGGAGCTCAGGAGGGCTGCATGCAGCTCTCCCGAGCTCCGTTTTTACTGGCAGAGGCACTGCCTGTGTTTCACTGTTTCCAGGGTGGCTCCATGGGCCAGAACTAAGCAGTCTGCAGGCCAGATCCAGCCCGTGGGCCTTGAGTTTGACACCCCTGATATAGAAAGTACTACCTGAAGTGGATTTTTTTCATCAATTATGGATGAAAATATTTTAAAATAAATTGCTTGAATGCAAATATATGTATGTGCGCACATGCACATAGATACACACATTTAATTTTAAGTTCAAACCATGTGAACAAACCAGAAAACTTCTCAGCTCAAAAGAGAAGAATAAGACATTAGTACTACACTTAACACAAGTAAGTAGAAGACTGGATACAAGTTTTAGCTGGAAAAAATAACACCAGTTATTATCCAATCTAATCTACAATAAAGTTTGAATTGTAACCAATACAATCCATCTGATATAAGGCTAAAAAAAACACCTTTAAAATCATGTTGCATTTTAGAGCATGTTATGGGTTTATTAATTAAATATACTCAGTTATGTTTAATCAATAATTATTTCATGTAAATGCAATGTGCGTCCATACGCACATGTGCTACAGAGTTTTGGATTTAATTATGAAGTTACTTTATGGTATCTCAATACAGCCACTCCTTAGAACAGATGCTTTTTTCCCCTGGTGAACACATGCCTGCTCTCTTAGAAGAAGATATGGCTACTTTAAAAAGTTGCAGACAGGCGCTGCAACTATGCCCCTATAATCTGAATATAAAATGATAAAAAGGAGACAATATTTATTTTTAATTAAAAGGCAAAAACATTCTTCCCATATTTATTTACTTGGGTGTTATAATTCTGAGTGCATCTAATTATATTTGAAGAGGAAATGAACACCAATGAGAAGTTGCTTTCTCCCCCACCCCCATATTTTCTCCAACTGTTGATTCAGTATATTGAGGGCATTTCTGGGACACATTTTAAGGGAGCAGCCCCCAACCAGGGACCGGCACCAGGGACCACGTCTGTGGAGAGTTTTTTCCGCGGACCGGAGGGGGCGTGGTTTTGCATGCTGCCTGTATCTCACGGATGCGCCTTTACTTGTTTGCACGGCCCAGTTCCTGGCACGCCACGGCCCGGTGCCAGTCCATGGACTGGGGGTTGGGAGTATGCTCTCTTTTAAGGCATATACAAAGGCATACATGTGTCTGGGTGCACTTCTGCATCTACATAGGCCCATGAAATTTGAAAGATAGTAAGAGAAATTCCCATGTCATGAGTAAAAGAGTCCTTTCTTTGCAAAATATAGTCAATAAATAAAAAAAAAATATGAATAAGTAAATAATCTTGTAGAGTCAAAACATCATGTGAAATTAAAATCCACTCAATATATGGCTTGGAATAATATTAATAATATAATATAATATAATATGAACTATTATAATGGAAAATATAGTCAGAGCTTGGACTACAATGATTTATGGTGTTAAAATTTAGCATGCTGTGTAAATTAGATAAATCATCGTTAGAATTTTGCTCTGCCTAAACAAGCCAAAAAGTACTAATCTACTAGCATCTACTTGTAGTTTTGTTGATGGCTCAACATTCCTTTTACAAAATCAAGACTAAGAAAGTTAATAAATGATTTGGTATAATGTCTAAATATGTTTTGCAGATTATGGTTTGGGTTATTTTGATTACACAAGATGTGTAAATTGACAAACCAGCTACATTGTATTAATTTTATGCATTTATATATATTTAAAAGTACCATGCTTTACCTTCTAAACTATACTTGGTAAAAATACATTTAGTATGATGAATGAAGATGTATTAGAACACTGTTAGCAATATCTTATAAATTATGTGATCACCTAGAACCACCATCAAAAAGTGAGTCCCAAGGGCCACATGTTAGCATATCTTTGGTGCTTTCCAACTGTCCTCTTAAATGGGTGAAGTCAAAATATTGACTTTTTTTGTACTTTTTAAGGTTTAAAGAGGGTTCAGGTATAAATAGATGCCAGATACTCAAGGCACAATTTCACAAAGCTCTCCTCAGTTTTGGTGTGCAACTAAGCAAACTGTGGAACAGTCCTCAAGTCAACGAAATGTTGATGTCTTTCACCTTGTACAACCCAGGTTGCTGAGAAGATGCCATCACACCAAAATTGTACCTTGAGTTTAAAAGAACTTAAGAAACTATATATGAATTTTATATCGGAGCATAGTATAGAAATATATTGTATATACAAGCTAAATGCTAATACTAAAACAAAAGATGTTTTAATCCTGTAGGCTTCCATTAGACTTTCTAGAATATCACATGAATTATTTTAAAGATCTGCATACTAACAGTTATCAGGGTATTTGTTTAAATTTAATGTTATGCCAATGTACCAAAATCACATATTAGTTAAAAATCTTATCATTAAAAAATAAAAATTGACAATGGATTAGGAGAGGTTGTGTATAGGAATCTTTTTAATAAACGAGTTCTACATATGATTTAACAATAATGATAAAACTCAAAGCAGTAATTTTCCCCTCTTTTTAGCTGTTACTTTTATGGATAAATGTAAACTCATCCACTTTTTGGAAATAACTACT
This sequence comes from Sibynophis collaris, assembly GCA_036250565.1. Classification (NCBI taxonomy): domain Eukaryota; kingdom Metazoa; phylum Chordata; class Lepidosauria; order Squamata; family Sibynophiidae; genus Sibynophis; species Sibynophis collaris. The sequence continues at coordinate 136,874 of JANHFK010001948.1, read as the reverse complement.
AATATTGTCTGTTGCTTCTATTCTAATGAAAAAAAAAGATTATTTACATACAATTCCCTCAAATCAGTGGTGAAATTTAGCCGGTTCTATCCGGACTGCGCAATCTGGTAGCGCTTGGCGGCAGGAGGCTCCGCCCACCCACCGGGACATCATCATGTCCCGTTTTTGACCCTCTGTGCATGCGCAGAAGGCTCTGCACATGTGTGGAGGAGGCGTGCATGCTCATATTTGTGAACCAGTAGCGAAGGTAAGTGAATTCCACCCCTGCCTCAAACCCTTCTTAAATGTCAATTAAGGGAACTAGAAATATTTTTAATAGCATTATTCCTGAAATACAAGAAATATTACTTGAATTACTTTCTAAATTCAACCATAACCTTTTAGGCTCAAAAGAAAGAAAAGCTTTTTCATTCTGAAATTAAGATTTGCTGAATTTTAGTTGGGAGTTGAAAGATATGAAATTTTAAAACAGAGATCACTTTTTCCAAAAAGCACAGTACACAGTTTGGCAGAATCCCATGGGAAATAAAAACAAGCCACAAGTTTCCTAAAAGCATTTATTTTATAACTTCCATCAGAAAAGACCACGGAATGGTTAACAACTGAAGAAAAATGAATTCTAATGAAAAATGATTCCTAATGAATTTTACAGCACAGCAGCAGTTAGACCACAATGTACCATGGAATCTGAAAGACACAAAGAGATTAAAAGCTTTGAAAAGACATTCCACAGAAACCTTCACACTTAGAAAATCTTAATAAATCCATTGTGTCAATTGACTTACTCCTTTTTCGTCAAGCAGTTCAAGTGTTTTTGCTCAGCAAAGCACTGCTACATACAGTAGCCATAGAACTGTGATCTTCTTGAGTCCCTATGATTCCAGTGTTCATTTCCTGCAATGCTTTTTTTCACCAGGACTGGAAAATCACCCTCAATTACTTTTCTGTAGTGAAGAAAGACAACTAAGTACTTTACGTGTTGGGGTGAATGATATGTTATAACCACATGAACTTTTTATTCACACATATGTGTGCATTTACAACTGGTAAGAAATGGAGAACTATTTCTGAAAAAGGCACTGGAGGTTGCTGTTTTAATGATACATATAGCACATGATGATTATTTTTTTGAGACAGAGCAAGGAATTCTCCCAAAAAGTATTTGAATAGATTTGAAAATCTTACTACCTAGGCAAATCAGAAAGAGTGCCTGGATATGCATTTGGTTTAAGAGAGAGCTTTAACTTTAGAAAAATATTTAATTTATGCTGGGTTTTCATGATTTAAACTTTCTTTATTATGGTCAAGAGCAGCAAAAGCTGAAAATGTCACATGCCTCTCAAGGAAGCTCTGGTGATATAACATTTTATAATGTAACATTTTGTTACATTAGTTTTCTATATGTTAAAAAAAGAGTAAAATAAATTCACTATATAACTAATAAATTCACCATTCACCTAATAAAAAAAAGAACCAAAAATAAAAAATAAAAAATAAGGTCAGATGATAGTAGCCTCGCTGCATATCTAGAACATTAAACAAATAAGTAATTTGCTTTAATAAATAATAAATAAAGAATACAATTTTAATTAAAAGTTGATTTCATTTTGTTTCAACCAATGAACACTTACACAAATATTTTTCAGAAATTCCATATTAGACTTTTAAGCTTTAGAAATATTTATTGATATCTTCCATTAGACAATAGTATGATGGCTTGAAGACTTCTGTCCAAAATATCTTCCAAAATTATCCATATATTTGAAGATGCCTGGTTTATCTGCTTGTATTATAGTTGTGCTGTTAAGAGCTCTGTAGTCAGTTCCATAATGATGAAATAACAAAGGCTATATTATACAGTCTGTTCAGGGCTTCTACAGGGCCAAGTTTGAGCTTCAGTTTTATTAAAACGTATAACGTTAATAGCAAGAATAGCATTTGTTTTGACAATTATTTTTTTTAAATTCAAACTTTTTCTTATAGAAGAAGAAATTGACATTGAAAATGGAACAGGCTATAAACATTGTCTCTTTTAGATGATACATAGCAATTCAATAACCCCACACACGCTGGATTGCTGCATTTTTAGTTGAATTAATATTTGTCATTTCAAGGGCAAGATCAACAAAAATAGAAACACTTTTAATGTGAAATAGGCTAATAAATCCTACTTCAAGTCTACAAATGTGTATATATCAGTTTAGAACTTCATAAATACCAATAAATTAATGCCATGTACTTGTGTCACGTTATCATTTTGAGAGGACTTATAAATGATTTACAAACTCTATTCAGTATAGAAGTGACACAGTTAAGATTTTCTATTTTAAATATTTAACTGAAATCTTGAAGTATTATCAAATACAATAAATTACCTGTAAGAATAAAGTCTGGTGCTGATGGAATGACTTCAAAAAACAAAATATAAATAATTAAACTATTTAACTATGCAAAAAACTAACAGATCTTTGGCTAAAATCAGGGATCTATTGAAATAATGTGTGATCTGGTTTATTTATTGTTGAATCAGTCAGGTGGGCTATTTTATTTTACTGTTTTGTATTTTAAAAATAATATTAATTAATTATTAATATTTTTAAACAATCAAATCACATTAATGTTACTATCAGTAAATAATTAAAGTACTTAATTTGTTTGGAATTTGTTTGTAGTTTCACAAATATATAATACACTCACTGCTACCCTAAGAGTATTAGTGAATACTAAGAGTATTCACTCAGATATGAGCATAGAATTTTCCTATTAATTTCAATATAGTGAGTTTATCCACACACGCATACTTTTATGCATATCAGTTGGGTCTGTGCACTAGTTTTAACAGTTAGCACACTACATAATGTATATAAAACTGGCAATGACATTAGTCTTTTTTGAAGCAGGGCACAGTTGTTCACACATTATATACAAGAAATCATTATATGTAATTTATTCTTCTTGAATTACTGGAGATGCACACCATACACAAATGTTTTATATCAATTATATCAAAATGTTCGCCTTTATATTTATGTTACATTGCTCCTTTTCCAGCATTTTAGCATTTTAGCCTGGAGAATCTGACTTACTTGTTTCACTTAGTTGTGGCTGATATAAAAAGGTCACTGCAGTACAGAAGTATTTAATGGGTCAGACTACCATGATATGTGAATCCTAAATTGTTTTTTCTAAATATTGTTATAGTTATAATAATTATTTTTAATATAATTATTATTCATAAGAAAACTATTTTTTAGATAGCAAGTACTTATTTCCAACACTAATAGTATTCTGAGTTCATCAAAGATATTAAAAATAAAATATGGACGCTGCAGGTTGAGAAGTTATTACAGAAGTTGTGTAAAGTGCAAAAAAAAAAAGTTAAAAGCAATGGAAAACTGTATGCTATATTTTAATATTTTATGGCTTTAATTTCCCAATAAAAATATTATTGACCGAACCATAGTCCTGGTCTGGTAGAACTGTTCTATGTAAGGAGCTACAATTCAGAGGCACAAAGTTCATTGAATGAATTAATCCTCTCAGTATCATGGAAATCTCAGTGTGGAGAATAGATGCCAATAAAGCTATGCCTGCTATTGAACTGAATGGAACAGTCTCTACATAAAGTACATGAAAAGCTTCTTTTATATATCACAGGACACACCTGTTTTTTTAAAAATAGGGTTGCACAAAGAACAGTGAATTTATTAATTCTTAGTTTGAGCAACTGATCTTTCAAAGCAGACATTCTAAGGTTAACCTTTATATACGTAGTGAATGCTACAGCATGTGAAATAAGTCTGAGCCTTGAATGGTCAAACATGAACCTTGAATATCAATAGGATCTATGTTTTATTCAGGAAAAAGAAGAATAAGCAGGCACACATTATACATATTGTATAATCCAGTACAGAGGTATAACTTCGTAGGGGCTCAACATGTCAAGGGCTTTTATAGCTACACGGATATGTTTGATAGACAAGTTGGAACACCACTATACTAAGGAAATACTGAATTTGGAACTCTTGGCCGATGATCAATACAAAAAGTGAATGTTCTAGTAAAATATTAAAATAAATAATGAAAGCAAAATTAAGCAAATCTCATTTCAGTCATTTCAATTACTGTTGTAAGACGTCAGTATTATAAACAAGTTTGTAATTTATATGCCATTGGTCTGTAATGTATTTTGTCTTTATGGTACATAAAGGATTAGCAATGTGCTGTGTGATCACATACACCAAATCAAGTACCCTGCCTTGAAGAAAACAGGTGACATAAAAAAGCTTGGGAAGAAACAGGATGCAACTAAACATATGCAAACTTTATGTGCATACATTTAATCTTACTACAAAATGTCCATTAATTCCCGTTAGTCCTTTCATTTAGTAATCAGTTATTGCAAGTTGCACAATAAACTTGTATGCTTTGCAGCAGAGGTGGGTCTCAAGGAGATAAAGGAGAGGAGAGTTGTGACCTTATGGATTAGTTAAAGGGACAGCATTCCATGCACACGGGACAGTGTGGAATATGCTACATTAAACCTGAAATTATGCAGAGCAGCAGTACTCCAGGTAAAGACTCAAAGGGTGTGTGTGAGGTGCCTATTTTTTTTTTGAGACAGAGGCAGTGTGGTTCTGTGATTAATAACTGGCCATTAATCAGGCAAGTTAATTAAGTGATGCAGGACTACACCAAACTCCTGTTACTTGCCACTGTTTCTCATAGGGCTGCTTCAAACATGACATGCCAACACGAAGGGAACCATAGTGTAGGGGGGAAAAATCGATGGAGGTGATAATTTTGCCAGTGTCTGTTTTGAGTCTGTTACACGTGTTCTAAAGTACAGCAGGTTTCAAATACATGGCAGAAGAGACAAACAACACAACATGTGTGTGCATATTTTTCTACGCAAGGAGGCTCCCATTTGTAAGAAGAATATTATGTATGAAACAGTCCTAATTAGTTGCCAGATAGCACAGTAACCTTGTGGTAATGACTGGGGGACAACCAGAAACGGTCTCAAACACATAAAGGGAGAGAGAGTTGGGATGAAGGAGGCAAGGCAAAAGAAGAAAAAAAAAATGGGATCATTTATGTCAAACAAGATTTCTCAAGGGATATAATTATTTTATACCTTTTGCAATCCATTCTCTAAACGACTAAAACCATACTGATTTATTATTTTGTGATTGATCATTTGAACCACTACATACAATGGTGTATTATTCCACTTTAGTATAAGATGGTGCAGGAAAAAAAGTAAAAATAAAGAGGCAAAAATGCTTCCCCTTACCCTTCTTCTTCCGTACTGAAGCTTGGAAATAGAAAGGGAATGAAAATAAATCAAAATCTGAAGAGAAGAAGTCGTCTAATAAATGTTAAGGCTTAAGCACTAACATTGAGCATTAGGCACTCCTACAGGTAGTACTGGATGAACTGTATTTAAGAGGCATTAAAAAGTAGTTGGCTATTTCTAAAATAAATATCTAATTTTTTGTTTTTGGGGAGGGAAATGCAATTTGAAAGAGACATTCTCAAAATACTTCGAATTTAAAGAGAAATGAACTGTAACCCTCTGATTATCAATTCCTAATTATCTTTCTGCAAATGTTAAAAGGATTTATGAATGAAATTGCAATTATTAAAGGGTGCCTAATAGTCAGTGAGAATGCAAAGACTTAATGGATAAGAGGTTTCCATATAATCAGGCTATGAATTCTTAAGTCTGTGGATTCCAGCATTGGGATGCCACATGACAACTGGAGGCAGATACCGGTATCTACTCTAAAAAATTAGTAACATGGCTGATAAAATTTCAAACAGAATTACCTGAACTCCTTCCATTAATATATACAAAGTTATTTGTGATGTTGAAAAGTATTCAGCACAGATTTTGTATTCCAGGTCAGCAAATATCTCCCAAAGATGGATTAATTTTCAGGACAGCAAAAATTAAATATTTCTTATATATAAAATTTCAGAGTAAGGGATTATCTGAAAGTCAATGGGTTAAGTGTTTAAGTGTTTTAGGCAAATAGAAAATAAATCCAACCACCACAATGGTTCTAGAGTTGTCTGCTGCCTAAAAGCTATAGATATTTCCTATTATTTACACAAGAATAAATTGCTCATCAAATTTGGGGGATATTTGAACCAGTTTTAGATTAAATAAAAAGGGAAGGGGTGGGAAAATAATGTTTTAAAAGCAGCATAACCGAAGTACATTGGAAATAACACATAGTTAGCATATGCTTTGACCCTAATCTAATTTCTAACATTTCCACAGGATGGAATGACCAATCTGTGCAGATAATTCATTGACAACAAACAGATATTATAAGTTGGAAAAGGTAAACTTAATTTCTTAAGCATCTTCTTTTTTTAAAATAGTAAAATATAATATACATATTTACAAGTTTACTTAAGAAAGCATACTATTTTGATTAAATGATCTTTATTAATTACATTATGGGTGTAGCTATGCTAATTGAAAAAAATATAAAGAATCTTAAAGAAATAAAGACCAATCTCTGATAAAAGAGCCTTTTAAAAGCCTTTTTCAAAGCCTTTTTTCTCCAATTACAATCATCTTATTCTCAGTTAATTATTAAGTGGTATTTTATTACATAATAATAATTATTATTATTCTGTAATGAACTTGGGAACTTTGTATATTATAGCTCTCTGCCAGTTAGCGTACATTTCACTGTGCTTTAACATATTCCATTAATTGATATACAAACTGATACACTTGTCTTTCAAAGCACCAAAGTCTTGAAAACATAGAGGCCAGAACCAACTAAACTCTACAACTAATAGTGCTATGCTTTAATGGTAATTAGGAAACATCCACTGAATAGATATGATGACATTTTCAATTGCCTGTGCTATACAACAAGGCAAAGGCCTCTTAAGAACAGGAGATGTCTACTAAACAGCACCCATTGCTCCTATAGCATGTATTTATTAAACACATACCAGCGGTGAAATCCCTCCGGTTCTATCCTGTTCTCCGAACCGGTAGCACTGGTGGCAGGAGGCTCTGCCCACTCGCTGAGACATCATTACATCCTGTTTTTTAACCATCTGTGCATGCGAAGGTTCTGTGCATGCGCAGAAGAGGCGCTCCCGTGCAGGAGCAAACCCAAACCAATAGCAAAGGTATGTAGATTTCACCGCTGACACATACATACATACACATGTTTTCTCAGAAAAACATGCTGCATCACCTTGATTTCTATAATTTCTACATACAGGACAATGAATAGACCCTACTCACTGCTCATATAAAAATTATGATTAACTTAGATTAGGTTGTGTCCAAATGTTGTAGCCAATCAAAGTTGGGGGCAAATTTTATAAAACCATCATTTCTATTTTCCTATGAAGTTTCTGCTCGGGAGACTTGGGGAATTCTTTAGTAAAGTGTGGGAGCTGAGGGATGGAGGTAGACAATAGGCCATTGCCTCTCTTCTTTCCCTAGCAAGGATCCTTAATCTCTTCTCTAAAGAGTCGTCTTGCTTATGGAAGCCTAGTGTTGTCATAACAAAAAGATGCAAAAATATTCCATGAGATGAGGGGAAGACATTTTTTCAACAATATAAAAAAGCAACTCAGTCTAAAAATCTAAGATACTTAACTGGCTTATTAAAAAAAAATCTAAAAATCTTTCACAATGGATGAAAAGAGGGCATGCTGTTTTACCAACTCTTGAAAAAGATAATTAAACAATATTCCCAATAATCAAGAAATTTGATACTGACAAAATTAAAACACATCAACACTAGCATGTATATAGAGACCCCCTTATTTTCCCTGAATAGGTAAGAAAATCATCCCAAAACTAAACTAAAAACAAATAATAAAAAAACATTTTTTGTCTTTTGTAATTAGAATGGAGCTTCTGTGAAGAAAATTTTAATAAATTTTATAGTCAAGAAAATAAATTCATAGAAAATGTTGTACACATAATAGTAAGTTTTGTATTTGACAAATATTTTCTATTGAACTTTTTTGTTTTGTTTAAATATAACTAATTACAAACAGCTTAGGTATTTTTTTAATAGAGAGACTTAAATATAACTTCTTAATAATTAATTGTGATGGTTAAAAATTGCACCTATTTTATTGATAGTTTTTCATATTAAAAGATTATGTTATTTTTTCCAAGTAGGAGTAGTATTTTCCAAGTAGGAGTAGTATTTTTTCCAAGTAGGAGAGATCAAGATTCTCTCAATATGTGAGTTGAGCGGCATAATAAATTAATAAATAACATAAATAAGATTATGAAGGAAGTTATTAGGAATCAACCAATTACTCAGTAACTTTCACTGTATTTCATAAATAACGTAACTAAATCAATTACCATGCAATTATAAATACTGAAAAAAACCCTTCAAAAATACTTTTTCTTGCTAATACAAATTCCTCAAAACTTTAGTAATAAATAAACAATTATGGTTTTGGTTCAGAACCAAAACAAAAATGATAGGAAGTATACAATTGCTGCATTTCTGGAAGGATCCTTTCCTTTGCCTAGTGGATATTCTTTCTTTGTTAGTTATTAAATGATCAGCAGAGGGGAAAGGCTGAAAAAAACCCCCATAAAGCAGTTTCCCTTTTTCTATCTTACAAGCAAATGTGTCTGTCAGAGATGATAACTTTGATAATTGCTTGTTAAATTTGTGCAAAAGCTTCAAATCGGCTTTCAACTGCTGATAGAGGAGATCTGAGAGCAGAAATCTGTTTCTATCCACTAATTGCATTTAGGGATCAAAGCAAAGAACCCTAATGGGAGCTACAAGTACATAGTTTGTTTGTTTTTTTTGCCAGCTTTTTAAAAACAAGGACTAACATCTTACCTTTATCCACTAATGAGAGGCCACAGAAATTTAAAATAAAACAATATTAGATGAACTGATTAATCAAAAATACAATAAAATAAGCTACAGTTTTAATTTCATGTTTAAATTGAGGATGCATATAAATGATAAATACATTCTCTTGCAGAGCTGGAAACAAGGTAGGATTATTCATGCTCATCATGCAAACGTGGAGCCTCCAGAAATGCAACATTCCTATGTAATCATGGCAATCCAGTGTTCAGTACAAGGTGCACTTCGCTTTCAAACAGTATAACATTGGCTTTACATCTCCATCATTGCAGCATGCTCTTTAAAAACACTTTCTTACCAAGCTCTTCCAGCTCTGAGGTCATTGACTTAGACCGCAAGGTCAGTGCAGTGGTTGGAGCCCGTTTTGGAGGTGGTGGGGCTTTGCATTAAACAGAAGGATATAGATAATAAGTAAAAACACTTCAGAATACATTGTTCAGATTCAATTCAAAATGACATTACTATTTAAATGAAAATTAAACTGCTTGCCTCAATGCCCCAAAGATACAAGTTGTCTGATCTATAGCAATACTTATGAGCTACATAGAGAAATGTTCACAGATAAGAAATACAACACACGGATACCAATTTACCTCTATGAAAGCTTGCAGTAGACATCTTAGACACAACAGTGCTCAAAACAAGAGTATTTCTTTCTGGCTATGCAAAAACTGTATGGTACTTGACTTTGTAAACAATACATTTGCTATGCTGAACTCATAGTTTTACACTAGGCTAGAATCATGAGATAAAAATGCATAAATGAATCATCGTAAGCATAGCACGCCGATGCCAAAATTGGGTTATCACAAGAAGGCTTTGCTATGTTATTGAAGCTCACATATATAAAACTGGCAATCATATGGAAAATAAGGAGATTTATGAATCATGTACTTTCATTCCTACATTTAATCCTGCTCATAGGAGTAGGTAGTGAACAACAATTCTGATTGGGTATATTTGTAACATAAATAAAGGTAAAGGTTCCCCTCGCACATATGTGCTAGTCGTTCCCGACTCTAGGGGGCAGTGCTCATCTCCGTTTTAAAGCTGAAGAGCCAGCACTGTCCGTAGACATCTCCGTGGTCATGTGGCCGGCATGACTAAATGCCAAAGACGCATTGAATGCTGTTACTTTCCCACCAAAGGTGGTCCCTATTTTTCTACTTGCATTTTTTACGTGCTTTAGTACTGCTAGGTTGGCAGAAGCTGGGACAAGTAACGAGAGCTCACTTATGCAGCGCTAGGGATTCAAACCGTTGAACTGCCGACCTTTTGATCGACAAGCTCAGCGTCTTAGCCACTGAGCCACCACATCCCATG
>JANHFK010001948.1:97350-113573 GCA_036250565.1 Sibynophis collaris | reverse complement strand
GTGTATGCGACGCAACCGCGCTCCCCCTGCTTTTGGCACCCGATGGCAAAAAGGTCAGCCATCACTGACCTAGAGTGGAGGTTTTTTGCTTGTGCAAAATTTACTGTATTTTATTCCAATACTCCCATCCTACCTCACCTCCAATTGCTCATGACCTGCAGGCTAGTTTTTTTCTGACTTTGATCACACCTGCCATAAATAATTTTTAATTATGCATCCAGTTTCAAAAGTAACCTGGCACTTGGCAAAAAAGGATGCTATTCAAACATAAAAATCCAATCCATGGGAGAGGTTTTATGGTATTATGGATCTTAACCAAGGTGAACTGAATAATGCACTGGGCAGAAACAGAGAATTATGAATACAGATGTGTTGCATATCATTCCAGCAAAACCAGCAACTGTAAGTCTCTCCTTTCCCCTCCTCAAAAATACTGTACCTTAAGTATTCTGGGGAAAGAAGTAAAAAAAAAATCACAACAGATTTCTGTTTTTACATATTACATAATTTTGATGTCATATAGCAAAATAGTTAAACAATTTCAGTTACAGAGAGAAAGACTAGATCTATGGATCAATTTCTGTGCCTCACATTTATACATTCCAATAAGTGATGCAAGATCCCTCTTGGGCACTAGAAATGTTGAGTATGTCTCCTCAAATAAACTTCAATGTTGCATGTTCCCATGGCTGCAGGAGTCATCTTTGTTTGACAAGCCCTGCTTCTACTTGTGATTTCAGAGACTTTCTTACCACGAGTTCAAAAAGGACTTCGAATGGAACACAGACTGTCACAGATTAGAATCAGGAAGCAAGTTGTATGAAAATATAAAACACGCTAACCAAAAGATCTTGATGTAATATCACTGTAACCATCTGTTTTCTTTAATGATTTTTTATAATTTTTAAAGACGTGTCCATATACCAGGAAAAAAATAATAATGAAAAGCCAGTGCTGGCCTTACTTAGGGAAAAGAAAAGATGATTCCTGGTTGCTAAATAATTTAATGGCAGGGTCCCAAAAAAGCCAACACTCTCTCTCTCTCTCTCTCTCTCTCTCTCTCTCTCTCTCTCTCTCTCTCATACACACACACACACCCCAAATCTACAAGGTAAGAGGCAAACCATGGCCTTACTATGGAAACAATTTTGCCAGACATATAATGACAAGCCTGAAACAGTCTTGCATAGTTAAAGAGCTGAAGTAGTTCAATAAAAGGCCTCTTCAAATATTCTCTGAATCAGGAACCCTTGCAAGTTTCCCCAATTCACCGGTAACAGTATTCATATTCACAGAATGCAATTGTAGTTTATCTTCAAAAATTTCATTAAAAAATTGGGAGGTAAAGCTCTTTTCTACAATAAGCGCTTTTGAACACTTAAATAAAATTAAGGTATCTAATATGTATGTAATAACAATGTTTGAAATATCTAAAGGGCATGAAAAGGCACCTTTTCCTTAAAAGGTATGCTGATGATCAACATGGATCAGAAGACCTGGGAAAAGGTCATGGAAATATACAATGTGACATGCAAGTATCTTCAAAAGTGCAATAGTATTCTGATCCAATATTTTTTTGAAAATTGCCCAATAAAGATTGCTCAACCAATTCTTTAATAATAGCAGCTGAGAGCTGAGCTTTTTAAAAAATTAGCATTGCTCCAACTTATTATCTGGATTTCATCTCTTTTTCTGGGTTAAAGCTAGTGACTATTCCTCCTCTACTCACAGGTAAGTCCTCGACTTATGACCACAATTGAGCCCAAAATGTCTGTTGCTAAGTGAGACATTTGTTAAGTGAATTATGCCCCATTTTATGACCTTGTCTGCCACGGTTGTTAAATGAATTATGCAGTTCTTAAATTAGTCACACAGTTGTTAAGTGAATCTGGCTTTCCCATTTCCCATTGTCAAAAGTCACAAAAGGTGATCACGTGGCCCTAGGACATCGCAACCATCATAAATATGAGTCAGCTGCCAAGCAGATGAACTTTGATCACGTCACCATGGAGATGTTGGAACAGTCATAAGTGTGAAAAACAGTCATAAATCACTTTTTTCAGTGCTGTTGCAACTTTGAACAGTTACTAAGTGAACTATGGTAAGTCGAGGACTACCTGTACTTTGTACCAGTAGTGGGTTGGGCGTCCGTGATGACGTTCAGGCGGGTGAATGGAGCCTCCTGCTGCCGCTACTATCGGTTCCCACAATTTGGATGAACCGGTAGAAACCCACCACTGCTTTGCGCACCTGAACTCAGTCCTATGTCACAAATTATTTGACAGCCTACTTTTCAAGATAATCAGCGCTTGTTTTTCTTGTTAATTCTTGTAATTCTCGACTTACAACCATTTGTTTAGTAATGGTTCAAGTGACTTATGACCATTTTTCACATACTACCATTGCAACATCCCCATGGTCACGTGGTCAAAATTCAGACATTTGGCAATTGGCATGTATTTATAATGGTTGCAGTGTCCTGGGGTCAGGTGATCACCTTTTGTGACCTTCCGACAAGCAAAGTCAACAGGGAAGCCACATTCACTTAACAACCATGTTATTAAATATCAATTGCAGTAAATCACTTAACAACGATGGCAAGAAAAGTCGTAAAATGGGGCAAAACTCACTTAACAATTGTCTTGCTTAGCAATGGAAATTTTGGGCTCAATTGTGTTGTAAATTGAGTATAATCTGTATTACATCATTCCTTGACAAAATATCTATACTTAAGCAGAAAAAACATCCCATACAAAATGTGCATGTATAAATATATATGTGCATGATTAATTAAAGCAGAAACTTACCCACAGGTTACTATAGCTCATTCCAATGAAAAGTGGAATTATGCTTTCAAGAAAATGAATAATCTGAAGTAAAGCAACAGTGTCCCAGCAGAAGATATTTTTAGAGGAATTTCTAGATACTGGACATTTTTTTCTAGCCTGGGCAATTTTAATTTTAATATCTTAAATCACTTTATCAAACACTGCTATTCAGGAGTTCCTTCAAATCTTGAAGCTATGCCATTCTCCAATGACAGATCTATGGATGAATTTTGTGCACATTTTTATCCTATCAGACTTAATTTTGATCCATCACATTGAAATCAAGCAACATTTTTACCTGCAATCAAATAAAATCTGAGGGATTTTGCCTTATGTCTTGATAGATTTTATAAGACAGCCAGTTTTTTAAAAAATACAAAATCTCTCTGTAGAAGAATTACTGCAAGAAGCTACTGAGAGGTTGTCTGCATGTTTCAAAATTGATCCCAGCTATGCAGAAAAAGGAAAGAAATTTTTTGCAATTGGTTGGCCCTCTTTTCTGCTTCAGCTTCTGTGCTTGGTAGCAATGCTTCTGATTTTTATTTCAGAAAAGAGGTAAGCTTGTTAGGGAGTGATAATCTTTTTCCACTGTATTTGAACTATCATCTCCAGTTGGGAGCACAATGCTAAATGGATTCCTCTTTTCAAGAATATGACACAAAGCCATACAACTCTGTCACTGCAGTATCTGTATTAATAAATGTAACAGTGATGTATTCTAACTGTAGTTATTCAATATTTTGTGAAATGGTATGGAAGCCAAGCCACTCAGTTCTAAGGAGAAGAATCAGATGACTGTTTTATTTTTTTAAATTGTTCTGCACTATCTTAAAAGCCAATTGGTTTAAGTTCTGCAGCCTGGGCATTCAATTTTGCTTACTTTTTTCAGATAAGCAAAAAAAATATGTTGACATTTATTATTGTCCAGTGCTGATTTGTTGTTTTAGGCCTGTTTAAAATTAGATGTAAGTAGATTTTATTGGTCAGTCAAGGACAACAATTTCAAATATACAAAAGCAAGCATATTTTTGATTATCCCAGTGTAGCATGAAAGAGATATCTGTCATCAGGAACAACAAAAGCCTGCCAAGATTCTTATTTAAGATTTGCACCAATCTATGTTCTCTTTTTGAACTCTAGGATGTCTTAGCGCAGCTAAGGTATCAGAGGATGATAATGGAAATAAAACCACAGTCCTAAAAGGGGATGTGGAATTTGGATGATGGAGAAAAGGAGAATTTCCCTTCTCCATGCTAAAACTAAAAAAAAAAGGAAAAACATATTCCAATTTTCTCTTTTAACCAGGATCACCAGCTCCAAGCAGTTTTTGGAGTATGTGGGAGTCAGTGGGACTAGTACAAATCCACATCTGGAGCAAATTGGAGGCAAAATTTCTTAAGAGTTTCCAGATCCAGACCATAGCAATTCCTTATTGTCTTGTTGATGATTAAACAGGGCACCAATGTTGATCAAGTATAAAAAGTGAGTGGATTACTATGAGCCTCAGAAAACTGCCCCAAGATGCACCAAATGGAATTAAGGCAGTGGTGAAATCCTGCCGGTTCTATTCAGCTCATGTGTTCCTGTAGAGGCGGCGGTGCATGGTTTGGCGAACTGGTAGTGATGACAGCATGAAGCTCCGCCCACCCACCCACTTCGTGGTTTTTAACCCTCTGTGCATGCGCAGAGGGTAAAAAATCAGACATGACGGTGGTACGGGCATGAGCGAAGCAAGCACACGGAACCGGTAGGGAAGGTAAGTAGATATCACCCCTGAATTAAGATATGCCTAATCATTTCAACTCAGAGAGAGAAATACATTCACACCTTTTTGGGAGGGTTAGGGTTAGGGCTATTCTCAAGTTTTGGATTTATATACCCCCCCAGTCCTTGGCACATTGCCTGAAAAATGATGAGACAAAGAAAACCAGTGTTACGTCTGTTTTGTAAACGACCAGCAAGGAAGCTGAATTTGCGTATAATAAATCATTTTTCTATTTGCATATCATCTTTTTACTTAATGTCAACCTGACCAGATAGACAAGAAACATGACCAGATAAGCTAATGCTACATTATTGTAATGCTACATTAGCATAATCTTAAAAGTTTAAAGTACAATTCTCTCACCATTTCCTTCACAGTATGACGGATGGTATCTTCTGAGCTTCTTGCCCACCCACTATCCAGCTGCAGGCTATATTGCCGTGATGGCGAACCTATGGCACGTGTGCCAGAGGTGGCATGCAGACCCCTCTCTGTAGGCACGCACACTATTGCCAGCTGCTCTTCTGGTTTCTGGTGCACACATGCCCACTGACCAGCTAGTCTTTGGGTTTCCAGCACGCGCATGCACGCCGGCCAGCTGGTCTTCGCACGGAAACCCACATGCACGCGCCAGCCACCTGGTCTTTGGGTTTCCGGTGCGTGCATGTCTTTGTGCATGCCGGAATGCCAGAAACTCAAAAACCAGCTGTCTTCAGGTTCCCAGTGCTCCAATGCACGTGAAGACCAGCTGACCTGAGCAAATGCGTGCACCAGAAACCCAAAGACCAGCTGTCTTTGGGTTTCTGGCACTCTGATGCATGCGAAGACCAGCTGGCCGGCTCGCATGCACGTACCAGCAACCCAAAGACCAGTTGGCCGCATGTGCACCAACCAGCTGGTCTTCAGGTTTTTAGCCTTCTAGTCTTCAGGTTTCTGGTGCTCTGGCGTAAGTGTGCCTACATTCCAGTTTGGGCATTCGGTGCCAAAAAGGTTCACCATCACTGCTCTATTGCCTCTTATCTGACTATTTACAGCATGTCCCAAAGTACTTCCCACATACAATTATCCTTAATAAGTCTCGTCCTCATCCATTGTCTACATCATAGTCATCTATCTTCAAGGCTTCAAATCTCCTCAGGAACTTCACAGAGTTCACTAGTTCCACAATGAACTGGTGACTCTTGCTAAGGCTTCTTATAAGCATACTGCTGAGTAACATCACCTGGAAGGCAACCCAATTACCAAGAGGATTTCATTTGGTTCTCTACCAAGTTTTTACCATACAACACATTCCTTCAAGAAAATGTATTGATCTCCTTTCTGTAACGTTTTGGATTAAGTCAGCTGCCTTTCACCTATAAATTCCATCTCCAATGAAAATACACCAGGCTTTTCACCAATCTCTTCTGGTTCTAAAGTACTTTCCATGACCCTTATACTCCTCTTCCAATCTTATTGTGGGAAAGTAGAGGAGATGGGGAGAGACAGGTGGAATGTACTTTGGATTCCTGATGCAGAAAAAGCAAATTGGAATATCAGTTTTACTGAAAGCAACCCCTAAACAACCATTAAGTAGTCAATGACAAAAATAATCTGCAGTGACCTCCTGAGAAAGAATGCCTGGCAATACCCTGGCTGAAACACAGGCCAATCGGAACCAGTTCTCTTGGAATTTCTTCAGTACAGACCAATTAGAAATCTACCTAGATATAGAACCAATCAGGAACCAGTTTTTGTGGACTGATGTAACATAGATCACTTGCCAGCTGCAAATATGAGCTGAATCAGCCCCTCTTCAATTGCCTGGAGCTAACAAGATGTACCCTACAAAAGCAGCTGACTCAGCCTCTGAAGATGCCAGCCACAGCTGACAGCAAAATGTCACAATACCAGAAAATTGAGCCACTCAGCTCAATTTTAATTTTAAAGTTAATCACTGCATGAACACAGAAGTGGTTTGCCACTGTTTTCTTCTAGGATGTGATCCTCAGTTATGGCATTTCTTGGTAATATCCTATCCAAGTACTAATAAGGTACTTTTTAGTACTAACTGCTTAACTTTTTCAAGGACAGTCAAGTTAACCTGATATTGTATTTGTTCTGATAGTCTATTGTGCCACCGAACAAATCTAAGTGAAGTAAATGATTATTGAGCAATACTAAGCCCACCTGCTATAAAGGTAGTTCTTGTTTAGCAAGGGCTTTATTTAGAAAACATTCATAGGTCTATAAAGCAAAGGAACTGTTAAAGAAGATCATAAGCAGTCATGATTTCACTTAGTAACCACTTCACTTAACAACTGAGTCCTGGTCCCAATTGTGATTGCTAAAGGAGAAACACCTGTATTGAATTTTAATTTTAAAAGGCATAATTCTTTTTATTGACAGTTGTGATTGCTAAATGAGAAGTACCTGCATTGAATTTTAATTAAAAAGCCATAATTCTTTTTTACTCACTAAATAATTTCAAGAGCTGTTTAAATTAGCACAAATCTGTATTGTTTTGCACATATAAATGGGCAATTTTGACTCTCCCTCAGCCCAGTCTAAATGTTAGAGGGAAAATAGAAGGAGGAAGAAATATTTGATATGTTGGCCAGCTTGAGATATTTATTAAACTATTTTTTATTTATTAAAGACTTTATATGTCTGCCCAAATCCTGGTGACATTAAAAACTACAACATAAAACCATGTCTCACCCATGGTAGCAACAACACACTCAGGTCAACTACTTGATTGGTTCCATTCAGGGTCCCCAGACTAGCTGACAAAACCATGTCTTCAGGGCCTTTTGGAAAAGCAACAAGGTGAGGGGGAATCATACTCCTGGGGCAATGATGTTCCATAAAAAAGGGGCCACCACCGAAAAGACCCTTTTTCACGGATGCATAAGTGTAATGCAATAAAGGCGGAGTTTTAAAAAAAGCTTTAAAAATATACAGATTGAATATGAAAAACTAAAAGCACCCAATATTTCATGAAAACCCATGTTAAAAATGTGGAGCCCACATTGTTTTAAGTTTCCATGCTATTATCAATATATACGAATACAGTTTTAAGAATCCAATTCAGAAATTAACCAATGAATTCTTGGTTTTATACAATGATGGCTTCCGAATATATTCTTAAATTCATTAGATAATGTGAACACTTTTTGCTATTTCATGCATGTACTGTTCTTATTACATACTAACCTGCCACATGGGGTTCTAATTAAGACTTGCATTATAATCTTATCAACAGTCTAATAACAAAATAAGGCATAGCAGCACAAACTTCTGTATTTTTTCACTTCCACACAAGGCTTCTGTGTCAATAAAAACAGCTCTATATCTCTCTAATCCCACAACATCAATGCCACTAGAGAGTTTAGTTGATTTATGCCAGACTTTCCACAGTGCAATTGAAACTTAGGTTTTTGTTTGTGGAGATGTTGGATTGGCTCCATTCCCTCATGGAACAGCTTCATCTAATCCCTTTTGCTGGCTTCTATATCAGTTTCCATAATAGGTTGAGTGTTTTGCAGTTCTTCCACAATAGGATAGACAGAATGAAATTTCGGAACAGTGCCTTCTTTTTCTTAAGCGGGGAAAAGACAGCATACAGATAGGATACAAGCCTCACTTTTAATGGCCACAATGGGGCCTGGAATTTTGGTCGTAAGTTGTTGTGGTCGCTAAGGAGTCACCACATGACCTGACTCAATCTAACTCATAAAGTGATTCATTGAGTCATTAAATGCATCATGTGGTTGTTAAATGAATCCATTCTCCTGAATGTCACAAAATATGGTCATGTGATTGTGAGATGTTGCAACGAGTCATAAATTTGAGCTGGTTGTCAAGTGCCTGAGATGTGATCACGCAATTGTAGGGAGACGGTACAGCAGTTGATGCGTTGTAAATAACATTTGTGGGGTTGTAACTTTATAGTTGTTAAGTGACTGGTCATTAAGTGAAGAGTATATGTATTCATTTTTTTCTCTTTTCCTCTTTTGGGAGGAGCATGAGTGAATACAATAACACTATATACTATATAACACTAACACTATATAACAAAATTATATACTGCTTCACAGTGCTTTACAGCTTTCTCTAAGTGCTTTACAGAGTTAGCATATTGCCCCCAACAATCTGGTCCTCATTTTACCCACCTCGGAAGGATGGAAGGCTGAGTCAACCTTGAGCTGGTCAGAATCGAACAGTCGAACTGCTCACAGCTGGCAGTCAGCAGGATTAACCTGCAGTACTGCATTCTAAGCACTGCGCCCCCACAGCTCTGTATTTGAATTATTTTTTACTTTGCAGCAGGTCAAGGCAGGACAGTTATATTTGCTGCTTGTTCTCAGGATTTCAGTCAATAGAATTCCCATTCAGGCATTATTCAGATCCAAAGTGGACAAGGGTGCTTCAAATCCAATATGGTACCCTCTTTGTACTTGTTGGCATCTCATTAAGGAGGCTGTGTCTTTTCCTGGGCTTGCATAAGGAAGCCACCCAGGCTTAGGAAAATATATATCTGAATATTATGTATATATTTTTATCAAATTTATACAGCCACAACCTCACCAAAGTGACTCTGGATGGTGCACAACAATATTGCTAATTGCTAATAATCCATTCAGGAGGCTGTGATACAGTGCTGCTGTGAAAGGTCCATGTGGATTGAAGCTGGAGATCAGTCTAATAAATAAATGGTTGCAACTTATTGTTGCCTTCTTAGCTCAAATGTAAATCAAATCAACGGTGATGCTTATGGACAGGACAGAACAATTTTTTCCCTGAGTTTTCGGAGAAAACCCCTGAGTTTTATTTTTTGTAAAAAATAATAAAAATGAAAAATGAAAAAAAAAGTTGCATATATTTTTTACTACTATGTTAAACTACAGCTTCATATATATATCCCATAAATTTGGGGAGAGGTATATTCAGCTTCTAGACTAGGACAAAAACAGGATCTGGGAAGAAACAGAAGGGCCTACTCAGAATTAATAGTCCAGTCATAACACTTTGGAGAGAGAGAGAGGGGGAGAGAGAGAAAGAGAGAGAGAGAGGGAGGGAGAGAAGAGAGAGAGAAAGAGACTCCGTCTAGCCATAGCACAGGAATTATATATGGGATTGCAAACAGAATCTTTTAAAATGCAGCTGTTAAGGAGATAGTTTTCCAGGTGACAAGCAGATACGATCACACTGCCATCCTCTGCTATAAAGATAAATCAAACGGAAAGAGTAAAAGAGAACCCACCCAGTTCCGATACTCATAAATGATTGTGTCTTTTCAAGCTATTTGCATCTCATAAACCCTGTTTATCACCCACTTTTCACTGGATTTACGGTAAGTCCATTAGAAACAGAGAATCCGAAATAAGAAGCGAGTGAATAAAAAAAGCTGCTACAGATATCAGATTTAGGCATGCTGAGAAACGTCATCTTTTATTCTGTTGATTTTGCTCAAGTGCATGTTACTAGGCTACACAAACAATGCCAAGCCAAACAGCTACAACACCAAAAGGCACAGGTTTCTCCCCCTGTAATCATAATGACACAAAGAGATAGAAGATGATGCCCACACATTAAGTGCTATAGCAGCACAGTGCCGAACTACAGACTGTACTTAGAAATGCGTTTTTGATGAAGCAGATGAAGAGCAAGCAGCTCCAAAATGTTATGAAATGGTAGAATTACCATAAATCGACAACAAAGCTTCCATGAATGGAAGAAAATTACAAGGCTCTTAAAGCATTCTAATGTAAAATTCACTGCATTCATACTTAGCATGTAAATTTAATTTTTTTTCCAGAAACTGAAGAGCTTTTCTGAATGCATGATATGCCAGACATTTCACTCCCTCAATACCCCTTATTTAGCATGTTTAATAAGCCTGGAAAAAAATGCCTTCATTATTGAAAAGGCACCTACACCCAATCCTAGTAAATTACTTTAGAATCAAGACCATTTTTTGAAGCATAAGAGTATTGCGGTATTTAATAAGCTACATATGCTGCCTCTTTGAGAGATTGTATAGGTTCCTCTTGTTTCAGAATTGATTGTTGTTTTAGCTTGTTATTCTTGTATTCACACTGGAATCAGGTTCCAGTTGTAGATGTTGATAGTAAGCATCAGGCTTCTGGTTCTGGCACAAGTCAGAGGCTCTCTACCTCACACTATGATTTCCCTCCTTTCATGAAGCATCCTAACCTCACAGAAAGCGGCATGCATCTATACTGTATGTAACATTATTCCCTTGAATATTGAACTCATGTTATTCACTGACAGTAGCAATATCAGTAAACAACTAGTCTCTTCAGAGAGGCCTGGACATATATTATTGGAAAAGAGTTATCATGTTCCTATCACACGCTGTATTAGCTTTAATATTTTGGCTACTTAATAAGACAGTATATGCTTCAAAAGTGTTTGGAAAGAATTGTGTCAGATCAGATGTAATGCTGCATTTCCCTGTATTAAGGCAGACTAGCTGTTTTTAAGCCTCAAAAAAGGGCCAATGCTTTTAAGAGTCACATTAACATTAACTTTAATGAGCAGATTCCTTAAACCGTGAGATCTTTCTTTCAGGCTCATATTTGAATTACTTAATGAATACCAGAGAAGTGTTGTATTTGTGTGAGGTCCAAAGCACCAAAGTATGCACAACTCTATTGTTTATGTTTATACAGATTCAGGAAAGTAATATTTATTATAAGAAGCATAAACATGGAAAGATAGTATAATATTTTATATGTTAAGCAGATCAATATGGGTTACTTTTAATTTGCCACAAAGGCATAATACTATGACATACAGTACAAAGCTTATTAATTTAAACTGAAAGGAGATAGAACATGTTGCCATAGCTATATTTTATGCGGACTCCAAACACCTCCACTCCATTCTTCCCACTCCTTGAAATGTTCTTATTCTGAACTTCCTGCTCTTTAGAATAAGGCACATTTAGGATGTCACCTAAAAAACTGATTTAAGCAAAGCCAAATGTTTGGTTTATAAGGATAATCAATCTTTCTTTAATTAATAACTTCATTTTGTATATCTGAAACCTTATTGTTTCAAGAAAGAAATTCCCTATATCACCCATTTATATTGTAAATAAAACCAACATCGCATTCCTCATGTTTAACAAATATTTATCTTTCCTATGTGAGAATTCTTCCTATGTGAGAAAAAGTGATTCTTTGAAAGTATTCAAAAATTATGTTAAATCTTGTCTGTGAGTTTACAGTCTCAATAAAATACATGTTTAAAAATGTAGTTGCATGATATGAACAACAAAAAATAGTTTTGCTTGTATGTGAGAGAGAGAGAAAAAGAAAGAAAAGGCCTGATTTTCAAAATATTGCAGACACAACAAATATTGGTTTAATATTCAACAAATATTTAACCATTTTTGCATTAGATTATATCATATTTTTCTGATAACCTCTTAGTGCTAATTCCAATATTAACAGATAGTAGTTTTCCTCACTTAAAATATTTGGACAAAACTACCGGTATATGCTAAAACAAAGGGCAGAAGATGCTAAAATATTTCCCCACAGAATTTAGTAGGTTTGCATAACATATAAGTTAGTAAATTTAGGACCACCCATAAACTTTTGGCAATCTAACATTTTTCAGAAATATTCTCCTCTATGGCGAATGGGAAATTATGGGAATTGAAATGAAACTCATCTGGAGGAAATTAGATCAGGAAAGGTACATTATATCTGTTCAGCAAGCTAAATTGTGCTGCTCACAAGCCTATGTTAATAGACAGCTTGTAATTGGTCATGTGAAGTTATGGGGAAAGATCTACCTTAAGGTATGATTTTAAAAACTGTGTGTCATTTCAAATGTCAGTAAAAAAGTGAATAGAATCAGGAGCATGGATACTCTGTGTATGAATTGCCAAAGTCATCGCATAACCTTACATGTTACTTTGAAATTAGTAATAAATATCTCCATAAATACTTAATAAAGCCATTAAAAAAAATTAGGCAGACATAAAAAGCCTTTGCTTCAAAGAACGGCACTGCACAAAAATACAAGATTATTAAAAAACTGGGTTAAATAACATTTAAATTAAGATATCTATTTAGTATGAATTATATGTGAAAATATACATGTGTAACAAAGTTAAAGCAAAAAATGTTATAAACCACCCTGCTTCCCTTGTGGAGGGAATAGAATAAAACTGCATAAATCAGTTTGCTATCCAAGCATACAATTTTGAATTTTTAAACAGTCTCTACATCTTTTCCTTCCTTGCCATGAGAAATTCCTCCAACTGAGAGAAAATTAAATAAGGCAACATAATTAATTTCTGGCTTCTGTTTAAACTGTTAGGTTCATGTGTGGCTCAAAAGCCAGAAACATCTTTACTTATCTCCATCTTCTGAGGGGTCATAATGATGGTGAAATACCTAGGGCCATTGTTACTTTCTACTTTTTGTGTAGTATTATTGTATTTTGTACAGTATTGTATTATTATTGTTTTTAATAAATCCTTAATTTTGTACACCATCTAAGGATGCACACTGCGTGATAAATTTCAAGTAAAAGCTATGAATAGACAAGGGCATAACAACCTGATTTTAAAAAGCTCTAATTTTGTTTGGGTATTATACAATGGTTATAAAATGAAATTAATGTAAAACATTGACCAAGCCAGCCATTTAAATTTTGTTTGGCTTTACAATTCATAAGCCTCTCCATACACCCAGTGATTCTATCTTCTAAATTTCGTGAATAAAACACAGATAAAATTGATCCAGGATATTTTTACTATTTGCTGATTCTTTTTTTTTTTAATAAATGGACAGAAGTGGTACTCCCTCCCTTTTTCAGCTGAAGGAGAAAGAAAAATTGCCAACAAAGAATCTGTATGGAAAAGCAAAATGAGCTTTTGTCAGTTTCAAAAGTTTTTAATAGTTCTGCTGGATTCTTCTTTCTTCTTTACAAACCATAAGACAGATACAGGCAGTCTTTACCTTACAACCATTCATTTAGTGACCGTTCAAAGTTACAACGATGCTACAAAAGTGACTTACAACCGTTCCTCGTTCTCACAAGCACCAAAGCATTCCCTACAATCATGTGATCAAAATTTGGGTTCATGTATTTACAACAATTGCAGGATCCTGGAGTCATGTAATCACCATTTATGACCTTCCCAGCTGGCTTCTGACAAGCAGAAGCCAGATTCGCTTAACACGCTCACATGATTCACTTAACAACTAGTGATTTGCTTAACAACCATGGCAAAAAGGTGATAAAATTTGATGTGATTCACTTAACAACTGCCTTTCTTAGCAAGTGAAATTCTGGTCTTAGTTATGGTTGTAACTCGAGGACTACCTGTATATGTATGCCCTGCCTTTGCCCCTCTCTCCTAGTGAAATTCTAAGCTTCAGGTGACTGCTTTCTAACTTTCCTTATTCCAAGAACTAACGGGTTTGGTTTGGGTTCTAATTTAGCCCAGTTGAAAATTTGGGCATATGTCTTCTCTTCCAATTGACAATATATAAGAATTGCTAAGTGAAGCTTTTTTGGGTAAGGAGAGGATGAGTGTTGTCCAGTTATAATGATCATCAGAGGGCTCCTGAGTTAAAACCAGGACAGGCCAGAAAATAAAATCTGGGAATGGCTAGTGCTTCAGTCCCCCCAAAATTGCTATACCCCAAAGCCAAGATTGTGATAGATGTAATACTCATGTGCAGATACTCACATAGACACATGCAAGCACCTGCACGGATCATAGCTATATCTGCACAGAATGCTAGTGGATTATATTTCCTTTTTGCATGGAATGGAAAAGAGGTTTATCAAATCTGAAAATTTCTTAGAGAAATGTGTTAATTTCAAAGTCAATGGGCCCTCAAAAAATCTGAATCTAACAGGAGAATTTTCAGCTGTGACAAGTGTAAGTTCCTATTTCTGAGTAGCAAGAAACCAAATGCAAACGTATAAGACTAAGGAGTATTCATTTGGAGTTTGCATGTGTCTAGAAGTGGAACCCAAAATGAATGCAAGAAAGCTGTTTAATGCATTTTAACCCTTTGATGCAAAAGGGCAATATAATCTTATTATTTTATCTTTATTTGTTTATTAAACAAATTTATATAGCTGCCCACCAACTCAGTGACTCAGGCAGCATACAACATTAAAGGATTGCCACAGTCACTTAAGAACAACTACGCTTGCTTAAGTTTCACCACAAAAAGGTTGTAAAATCAGGTGCAATCATGTGATGACCCACTTAATAATCAGCATGATGTACTGGTTGAAATTACTATAACTTCAAGCTCAATTAGAATTCAACAAATGATATCTTCTTCCAACAGTCCATCTCTTACCTATAAACAAATTCTTAAAAGCCTCATCATTTTAATCCTGGTCAGCAACAGTCCATTAAGAGTTACCACAGGAAACAGCCTATCTCAGTGATGGTGAACCTATTGCACGTGCACCACAGGTGGCACCCAGTGCCCTCTCTTTGGGCACGTGAGCCATTGCCTCAGATCAGCTCTGCTGCGCATGTGCACGTGCCTCCTACTAGCCAGCTGGTGGTTGGGTCTCTGCCGCGCATGCATGGCAGTGGTGAGGTGCGTGCATACGTGCAGGGTTGGGGCACATGCAGGGACCCATGTGCACATGCACGGGGGCCAGGCTGCGTGCACAAGCTGCACATAAATTGCACTTTGGGGGTTTGGGTGCGGGCTTTGGGCATTCGGTCTGGAAAAGGTTAGCCATCACTGGCCTATCTATTTTAACCTTGATCACTTTATAATTCTTCCTTTCATTTTTAACAATCCTGATCATTAGCCCCTTCAAATAATGTCGTAGAATTTGATTTCTTTACATTTTTTCTTTGTTCATTCTGACAAAATTCTTCAAAATTTTAACAAGCTTGTTTTATAAATCCAATATAGGAAAATTTTCCAGGTCACTCTCTTGTTTTGTTATTTCCATATGCCTTTTAATTAATAAGCTATCAACTGGTTTAAGTTGCATATCCAGTATAACGTTCAAGGTTATCCATGTACTGAATTTTTTTTTGTAACAGATGGCATGCTGCATTCCTTTATTTTCAAAGGTGGTTTGTAAATGGACAGCTGTGGATGGCAACTGTGAACATATATCTTGATTTTCAGAACAAGTTAAGATTTCTTGTATTGCAAAAACTTGCACTTGTTTTCTACCCCAGTTTCTTAGCAACTGAAAAGTCAACCAATGTCAGCTTCTGTTTCTAAAAACAAAAAAGATATCACTGCTTGTATAAACAACCTCATAGTATACTTATGATTTTTAATACCAATGAACCACTGCACGAAAACTACATGAGAATTGATTGGAAATGTGCAAATTTCATGCAATGCACAGAACAGCAGGTTTCATGCATTGAACAGGCAGGTTTGGGTGGTCTAAACATAAAAAAATTTTTCTCTGGACTTGGAATGTTCTCCTTTATCGGACTTGGAACATATTCTTTGCGTAGGAACAGACCAGGAATACTTATATTCTGAGTATAGACATATTCTAAGGTGGGAGAGGGTGAGAGGGGAAAAAAATCTAGAGGGAATCTAAAGGGAAGGAAGGAAGGAATAGGGCGGTCTAGAAATCCAATAAAATAAAAT
>JANHFK010001947.1:152917-165086 GCA_036250565.1 Sibynophis collaris | reverse complement strand
ACCGGTTCTCCGAACTACTCAAAATTTCCGCTACTGGTTCTCCAGAACCTGTCAGAACCTGTTGGATTTCACCCCTGCCCTGCTATACTACTTTCATTGAAGGAAGCAGAAGAGATGGCAACACCTCTTTAAGGTGGGGATATATACAGGTAATCCTTGACTTCCGACTTCAATGGAGCTCCAAATTTATGTTGCTAAGTGAGAGATTTGTTAAGTGAATTTTGCCCCATTTTATGACCTTTCTTGCCACAGCTGTTAAGTGAATCACTGTAGTTGTTAAACGAGTCAGCTCTCCCATTGACTTTGCTGATCAGAAGATCACAAAAGGGGATCAGATGATCCCAGGACACTGCAACTCTCATAAATATGAGCCAATTGTCAAACATCCAAATGTAAATCACATGACCACGGGGATTTTGAAATGGTCATAAGTGTGAAAAATGGTCATCAGTCACTTTTCGGTGCTGCTGTAACTTTAAATGGTCGCTAAATGAACTGTTTTAAGTCAAGAACTACCTGTAAAGGTTTGTCAGTTTATCTGTGATACATTTGTATGAAAATTTCATTGTATTTCACCCGACACCAAGAGAAGATCAGAAAAGTGAAGAAATGGACCCTCTCCCCACCAAGAAAAATATAAGCAATGTGATTTTCAGGAAGTGTAATTACATTTCTAAGTGAAAGGTATGCTTCCTTACAACATTTGACCTTTCTAATAGGCTAAGCAGGATATGTAATGGATGCTTTAATGGCCTTAGAAGAATGAGCAAAGCTGACCTTTAAATAGGGATCACATTTAGTGATTGCCCTAGGAATGCATTTGACACTGGAAAATTTAAAATGGTGATCTAGGCTACTTCCCTGCCCCTCTAATTTTCATCTTATTAAAAATTGGTGATAGAAAGTTGGGCTCAGAAAGATGCACATGCTAATTGCATGCTAGCAGGCACAAAGCAGCTATCTATGACACAACTACTTCCATCTTGCAATGTTTTCTTTGCCTTATTTTAAAATAAAGATGAAGAAAGAATTCCCAAATCATATATGCCAGCTGCACCAAAATAATTAAGGTAATTGTAATAGCTTAACACCCCAGACTTAACAATTAGTGATAATAGAAACAACAACAACAAAATTCTGGACATGGCAATAGCTGGGGACAGCAGAACAGAAGAGAAAGAACTGGAGAAGATAACAAAATCATTAAGTCCTGCCAATAGAAATAGAATGACTCTGGCAAAAGCAAGCAAAGATAACACCAATAATAATAGGTGCTTTGGGTGCAATCCCACAGCAACTGTAGCACCATTTGAACACCATCGGTATTGACAAATTCACCATCAGTCAATTGCAAAAGGCAGCTTTACTTAGACATACCTAGATCTACTTAGACCTTCAAACATAAAATCTGTCTATCCCAGGTCCTCAGGAAGGACTTGATAGGTAGTTAAAAATGCCAAATCCCGTCTGAAAACCTGGCTGATTGCACAAGAAACAATAATTATATAATAATTAATGATAGGCGTCAAGTTTAAACTTCCTTCATCTCCCATTTATTTTTAAAACCCTCATTGAAATGAGAATTAGCAATTCAAAATGATAGAAAACCTACAGAGCAATGCATAGACAGTTTATTTCTTACTCTGCTTTCCATGTGTATGCTTCATAAAGCTCATCATTAGATATTACAATACCAGGATGCAAAATAGGATTGGTCACTTCAGAGGAAATTCTACTTGGGGCCCATTGGTGCCACTGGAGAGACTGGCATCAATAAAAATGATGGTTCAGTTACAGGTTGACTTCCTTAGTCCTTAGTGAAATCAAATATTGAATAGAGAGGTCATGCTCTATGAGGTTGTATTTGATATTATTTTTTCCAAGCTGAAATGGAATGATCCAGGAGAATTAGAGTGTCCAAACAGCCCTCTGTGAAAATCAATTTAGCCCAGAATCAAAGACAGACATAAGAATGCCAATAGAAACAAGGATTGATTCCAAATATACAAACAGTTTAAGTGCATTCCAAGGTTAAAATAAAAAACCTTATTTATTTTTATTTTTACAGAGATGACTCTGGGAGCAGAACTCTAAGATATTTAAGTGAATTACTTAATTCTTAAAATGTTCATACCCAGCTACATATCTTCACTGCTTGCAAACTCAGATCAGAAAACCCTTTGGGCCCTGTTAGTTAAACATATTTCATTTGTTTTCCTTAATTCATAAAAGACTGCATTTATTCCTATTCCTAGCTATTTATCTCTTTGGTTTATTCAATTCTGTGTAATTTAGTTTCTAATATAAAATATGGCTTTTAGATGAAGATCAAAGTCCAGTGGTTGGTGATTCATGACAAGTTTCTTCAATCTAGAAAATAATGCACCATTTTAACTAAGTTATCATAATAGGAAATCAAACAAAAGCATTGTCAAAATTTGCATGTGTTCTTCAAATTCTTTATCTATATACTTCCTTAATTGCTATGGTAGCAGTTAATGACACTGTTTGTCATTTTCTGGATCCTTAATAAACAAACCTAAAAAGAGACGTTTTATAAGAATCAATGAGCAGCACATATTAAGTATAACTACATATCATGTTTAATGTAAGCACTGAATTAACCTATTATCCGCATTCATGTAATCCACTGAAACACCAACTAAACCAACAGATTAAATCTGCAGAATGCTTTAAATTACACACAAGTATGTTCTCACACATCGAATCCAAATGAAAACTAGCTAAATGATAAGGTTGCCATTGTTTCAAATTATCCTGGTAAGCATATCATATGAACAGGATTTAGAGGATGCCTGCTGAGATAAACTGACTTAAGTAGCATGAATTTCACCATGCTGCTCAGAGTATGGATATAACCCAAAGTCTGCATTTTTAGATAAATTTTGGATATAAACTCAATTTGCAGAAGTAGATTACTTCAAAATAGGGAAGCAAATGCATCATTTCATGATGAGTCAACTAAGCTATTGAATAAAACTGATGTTGCAGTTTTACTTTGAGCCACACTGAGAATGTCATTACAAATCATTTATGCTGAAATGCCAAACTTCAACCATGTTGTGTATTGTGTGGTTGTTGTTGCTACTAAAGTTAATGCAGATTTTACAAACTTGGGTACATTTTTGCTGACCATGTAACTCACTCTTGTGATTTTTACATCAATTTGTCACACAGAAATATATTCAATTGCATGAAATTTGCCTCTATCTCTTTGGGAATACCTTGTCAAAGTATAAAATTCCACAAGTATGTTTTCATTTTGTCAGTATAGTTTATTTTATTTGCTTACACAATTACATCATCACAAAGCAGGTGACAAAGGAATTCAGAAGGGTCATAAAAGCCAAGCATAACTAGATGAAAAATAAACACACAGTATTAAAATACTGGTCTGGGGCTGTGGCAAAGCAGACTATTGGTGCTTGTACCACATAAAATATCAGCATCTCAACATTAACTTTGTATTATACCTGGGTAGGCTACTAGTTTGCAAAATTAGGATTTGACTTCCAAGTCACTTCACAAATTACTTTTATTGTTCCTGACTATTAAACTTTAATATATCATTTTAAAAAGGTAAAGGCTTCCCATCCTCAGCCATGTCTAGCTCATCACCAGTTGCTAGCTGAGGAAGCCAGCATTGTCCAAAGTCATTGTCATGGTCACTGGCCAGCATGGCTATACATCAAAGTGCAGGCAATGATGTAAGTTTCCCACCAGAGTGGACCTATTTCTCTACTTGCATTTGCATGTTTTCAAATTGCTAAGTTGGCATGCATAACAGTAATTATATGGCACTGGTGAACTTTACCTTCTGGAGTCATAGCCCTGTAGAGAGGTTGTACATATTAAGGGAGGACAAGGCAGTCATGTTTTGCTTCCAGAAGGCATTTTGTTGATGGAGTCAACACAATTTACTTTGTTGAAGAATGGATCTAATGCAAACTGGATGTAATGTTGGGGGAATGACCTTAGGAGATAGGGAGAAGAGCTACTGAAGAGACAACCATCATAGTATCTCAAGGACCAGAGTCACTAAGCAAGACATCATGTGACTGCAGTTGGTGGTTTTATTGCCAGCTTCTCCCTTGATTGTGCTTTTTGTAAGTCTGCTTGAAGCATGCAAGTGCCATTCATGAGTGCAACATGCTGTCCTGTCGTGTGAGACCAGTTGTAAAGTTACCTTTTCAGAAAGTTCAGTCATAACCTTGAATGATCACTGCGGAGGGCAACTGTGAAGCAAGGACTACCTGTGCTTTCTTTTGAAGCATTTGGACTGCCTTGTGGGTAATTTCAAAGGTTGACCCACACACCATTTTGTCTGTTTTGTTTCCTTCATCCGAATAATTGACCTCCTTCAAGGTATTTCTTCCCCCCCCCCCCTTGGTTCCTGTGAGCAACAGTTGCAAGTTGGTGTCTACTGTGATGCTTATAGAATGTGAATGTCTGTCTCTGCCTGCTGTCAGGCTCTTCTGTTAAGTTGCCCAACAAAAGCCAGAGGCAAAACTGATATATTACTTTACTTGTCCTTGACCTAAAAGTGAAACAATGGGTGCCACAAAGACAGCTTTTCGTGAGAACAACCAACAGTCAGAATGCCCACAATAAAGAGCTCAATCATCCAGAGCCACACTTGGGCATTCCCTTATGTCCACAACACTGTTTTTGTCCTTGCTTTCATTGAATTTTATAGCCCATTTTATTAGATGGTGCCAATGAAATGTATGGGAATCTTGTTCTCATTCTGCCACTCTGTAACTTTCAGCCTGACTAGTATTTAAATCGGTTTGTAAGTATTTTGGCTTAAATAAATTCTATTCTTGAACAATGTGATGCCCATGATCTTCTTTCTCTTTTTAAACTCCTTTTGAAGTGAAGCAGTCTTGTGATAAGTACTGAAGAAGTGGATAGAGGTTGATTAAATTAGTGAATGCAAAGTACAGTAAAGAATGGTCGGGTGGGGGGAATAAAGGCATGCAAATGAAAAATCAGAAATAGAGAGTGAAGGAAAATATCCCTCATCTTCATATTAATGGAAAGAATCTGTTACCCAAGTGTAATTTAACACATGCTTAAAAAACAAAATCTCAAGCTAAGCAAGAGAAGGTCTGTTCTTCCAGGAAATATTAGCACTGCAACAGCACTGTGAACACTTTTCACATCTTATGATATGCTATTTTTAGAACTGCAGAAACATAACAAGAGAAGGAGAAGGAAAAGGTGAATCTGCCCTAGACGTCTTCAACCCTTTTTCTCATTGACTAAGAATATACCGGTACCTCTTTCCTATACTCAGCTGGCCAGTCTGAATCAAGTGGATAAAATAAGAAGTTTGAAACTGGAAAAAAAGTAATAGAAAGGAAGGAAATGAAAAATAAGGTAGAAGGAGATTCTGCCTAAGAAGAAATGCATAAATAGGAATAGTAAAGCAGATACTAAGAGCAACAGAGGTTATTGCCTTCTGTCAAGGAGAGTTCAATTCTGTTCTAAGAAATAATTAAAATCCATAGTTTCAAAACGAATCCCCTTTGGGCTAAATCTTATCATAGAACTGTACAGTTAGGAAAACTCAGAAGGATCATCCACCCCAATTCTTGGCACTATGCAGAAAAAAACAGTATCACCTACACTCCAAAAGTGGTTGTTGTGTCACTTCTGAAAAAGTTCCAGTAGAATAATCTCCCAGAAAGTTTTTCTTTATATTTAAACAAAATCTAAGTAGCTGCAATTTAGAACCATTGCTCCTAGTCCTGCTTCCTCTAATTAAATTAAAACAATCATATGATTTTATTATCTCACAAAGAATTTCATACATTTAGCCTGCTCAAGGTGAATGGATTTTGCTTTTTTTACAGGGCAGTATGAATATGTAGGCCACAAATTTGATCCAAAGGAGATTTGATTTGATCTTTAAATTGACTTGGATGCCCTGTAAAATGATTCTGATATTTCTAGGCATACCTGCAAATATTGTTTTTCCTAAATTACTCTGGAAATCCAAAGGGAATAACCCAGATTCAGCAATTCTATTCAAATAATCTATGGTTATTCATTGGCATTCTAAATAAATTTGATTCATTGAATTGGATCTACAATGTAAATAATATTTATAGGATGTGTCTGGATATTATTCCCTGTATAATGCCAGTTCATCTAAAAAGGGAAAGGATGTTCCTTGAAAGCAAAACAGAAGTTAAACATCTATTTTTAAAACTAGGCATCATTTTAAAATATTGCCGATAATTTATGAATTAATAAGGTAACATTATTAACGGTAGAAGACAGGAAGGCCTGGAGGAATGTTGTCCATGGGGTTGCGATGGATCGGACATGACTTTGCAATTAACAACAAAGGTAACACTGCAACACTATTAGTAGTTATTACATCTTGGATTGGCTATAAAAAGAAAAAGAGAAAGTTCATTTCACTGTGAATTGGTGAGCATACAGTACCACAAGCATTTCTGAAGTTAAAGAGGAGTAGGGAAATGAGAAGGCGGACATCTTTCATGTGTTTTGCCTATTGAGACTTTTGAAAGTGATTCTTAGCCTTGTCAATTTCTGTTCACTCCCCTTTTAAACCTTCATAATTCTTCAAGACTTTTTCAATATTTGACATTTATAGCATCACCCTGAAACTACTGTGTCAATATGTAGCCCCTCTTTATTAATGATATACTGGACAAAGCTGGTAGGATCAACCTATAAATTATGAGCATAGAAAAGCTCAATGAATTAAATAGGAATGAAGAGTTTGGCACTACCCAAGTTTTGAGCTTAAAGTTGGGTGATAATCAGGGTGGATAACACCAATTAGTTAAACTTCCCTTTCAACTTGCATTATTTAGCTAGTGTTAGCAAAGATTGGCTATTCAATGATCTAAGGGCTGAGACTGCTATTGGAGGAACCAGGCTAAAGAGAAACATTATGTCAGCTGCTTCCCAAGGCCAGCTAGACACAGACCAATAATATTGATTAATTCAGAAAAGTGAGAGGGAAAAAAAAGAGTTCAATCCTGGAAGGAGGGGGGTAAGAGGATGGGAATATAGAATCTTGGTATGAAACCCAACTCATAATGTTCTAAGACATCTACACTGAGAAATGCAAACTGATAGCAAAGTGACATTGTGGGGAAAGCCAGCTTTCAGATGAATGGAACAGTGTAAGACAAAAGGAATTCGGCCTTGCAACTTGTAGCACATAGAAGTCCATTGTATGTTTTGTATAAAAACATTCCCATTGAAACTTCTGAATCTCAAGATGGAAATGTTTCTTCTAATTAAGATCATTGCTCTCTGTAAATAACAGAAGGGCAGGAAGTAATCTGACAGCTATTATGTCAGATTACATGCAGAGTATGTTTTGTGTATTTTTTTTAAAGTTTTAGTTGCTTTTTGTTTTAATTTAATTCTCTGTTATTGTTTATTCACCACTCAGAGTTTTCTGTATCAATGTATTAAAGAATTAAATT
The DNA here is from genome assembly GCA_036250565.1 of Sibynophis collaris. NCBI lineage: Eukaryota > Metazoa > Chordata > Lepidosauria > Squamata > Sibynophiidae > Sibynophis > Sibynophis collaris. The sequence goes on along the minus strand of JANHFK010001947.1, from coordinate 157,590 downwards.
ACATTCATAAATACATTGATTAAAACTGTAAGTGTGTTTAGCTAGCTCAAAAGGAATGTACAATACACCTGCTGTATGGTACATTGGTAGCAGCCATGAAAGAGTTTTAGTTTCTTATCATGACATGTGAGAACATTGTTCAACAATGTGATCAAAAGTTTCAAGGACCAACCTCATTCTTTTAAAGAAAAAAATGTGGGTGTAACAGCCACATGGATTAGTTGATAGAGAAAATAGTCTCTAACATCAAACAGAAGCAACTCAAGTGGAAAATGATATATTTCATAGTCAATAATGGATTTAGAAAGAGATTGCTGTCAACAATCTGGTCAGTAAACAAAGCCTATCCAAATCCTAAGCGACAGGGTGAGTAGAATAGAAGTGATATAACACTTGATTTGTAGCACTGTCAACTGTTGCACACATATTCATACCCTGAATTACAAAATTACAAAATGTCAGATCAGTTCCTGAAAGGGGAGCTGTCCAACGTGCTGAAGCAATACTTAGTTCCACAAAGTAAGATTCGTCTAAAAACATCTTTGTTCTTCCCCAGCATGCCATATTTTTCATTATTTAGCCTGGGCAAACTGATTATGTTTGCAGTCTAAAATATTGACTCAACACAGATGTGTAACACCCACTGTGCAATTTCAAAAGCCTGATTTTTCAAAATAATGAGACGTTCGTGAGAAATTCCATGTTGTGAAATTTCTTTTCAGAAATAATTGACTGTCACTTTAAATGTTGGACTTCTGTAAACAGCAAAGAAAAATTCATGGACACATAAAATCATGCACACACATGCACACAAAATAATGTGTTCCTTTGAAACACAAAGGAAATGTGTGTTTAAATGACTTTAAAATACTATTGACCCCCCCTACCTGCTCTAGCTGAGTCCGACAGGAGAAGGGCGGTATAAAAGTCAAATAAAATTGAAATTGAAAATTGAAATAGCTGACAAAACAACTGACTATACTTTCAAGGCATGCAATTCTTGCAGCAGTCAATTATATATTTACTACACAATTAAACTATACATAGGATTTGAAAATCTTATTTATAGAACCTATTCAGCAAAAGCTGGTATACCAAAATGCAATCTGGAAATAGAACACTGATACTGTATATATTGTGCTTGATTGTGTTATTCATTTGTGGTATGGAATGCTATGAAAAGCTCTATAGGACAATAAGAAAAACAAACAAAGCATTTCTACCCAATGTCACTCACTACAAGCAGCAGTTGGCAAAAGATACAATCAGTCTGGGAATCAGTCTTTAGATAATGCCATTTGTACAAGCACCTGAACAAACACAGAATAAAATTAGATACTCCTTTCCCTTTCAGGTTATATATAGAAGTCCATATTGAGTAAATTGTGTATCCAACGGGGATCCATTATGGCTATGAGAAGTGTACAATACAAAGTCTTCCATGGAAGCAGTCAATCTATATCAGCAGTTGGATCACATTTGGTCTGATGATATCATGTTGATTCACATGTACAAATTCCCCTTGTGCTACCTACAATAATTCCCAGAATAATTTCATTAATTTTGAAAGCAATTCTCTCAATAGCTCCTGGCTGTTCTTCCAATGGTTTTTCCTCCTGGGATAAGATGGTGGTGATTTTGCTGAAATAGGTCTTTGTTCCACTCACAGTCAAAATCTATCTTAAAAGTTATTTAGCCCCAGAAAACTTTTTTTCCCCATTTGCCTGTCTAATTCTGAATTGTTTTAAAATTTCTTTAGAACATTTCTACAAATTTCCCTGCAGTTTAATTTTGCTAATGAATATAGATTTTTTTTCTCCCCCAAAATTGTTCTTTCTGTCTCTCTGCACACACACAAACACACACATCTGTTCATATGAAAAATATTAAAGGAGAAATTTAACTATACATGGGGGGGATTATCCTGGATAACCAAGACATCAAGTAATGCATGCCATTGAAAGTAGAGTTCAGCCATGACAGAACAAAATATTGCATATAGCAATAACAATTGCACTTCATAGTGTTTTACAGTTCTTTCTAAGCAGTTTTTAGGGCCAGCAATTGCCCCCAACAATCTGGGCCCTCATTCTGCCTTCTGATCTCAGAAGGATGGAAGGCTGAGTCAACCTTGAACCAGTCATGATTGAACTCCTGGCAATGAGCAGAGTCAGCCTGTAATACTGCATTCTAACCATTGTGCCATCATGGCTCATACACTGTATGACTCAATATTCAAGTAAAAAAAAACCTTGTCCACTAAAACAAGTTCACATCTAGATCCAGTTGCTGTTCAGAGCTTATTATTCAGTGAAATATGCATGTGCAGTGATATATGCAGAACACATGCATATACAAAATGCATTATGCTAAGAAAATCCATGCATAGGAAGCTACATAGCATCCTGAAGTACAAAACTCTATCCAACTAATGAACATTTACACAATGGAAAAGGCGGCTATAACAGCGTCTATTTATGCAACAATCAAGTTAATCCACATGCACTTGTGCAAATTCTTATAAACCAGATAACATGTACAATATAATCTCCCTATAATCAAAGTAGATTTTTAATTGCTGCAGAATTGCTGCACTGTATACTTGGGCTAAGATATGATTTGGAATTCCTTCAGTTTTTAAAATGTATTTAATGTTAAGCAGATAATTAAACATCTGGGCAGAATTGGTCTCTTAGAAATCTCTATCAAATTTTTGGACAAAAAAAATATCACTGGATGATTCCTTTAAATGTCTCCAGTCAAACACTGTCTCTTCAACCTCCAACAATTTCCTAAGGGCAACTATCTCCCATAGCTATCATATTAGCACCACAATTTTTAAAAAGTCAAGTGAAAAGGACTACCTCCCTTTGCAATTTTACAGGATCACGGGGAAATTTTGATTGTGAAATAAAAGAGAACATATTCGCATATATCATTGGCCATCTTAAAACTATATTAAGATATTATGTTCTTGAGAATGTTCTCAAGAATCACATATTAAACATATTCTACTTTATGAAATTGAATTAGAAATGCCCAATAATAACAATAGACTTATATACCACTTGACAGTGTTTTACAACCCTCTCTAAGCAGTTTACAGAGTCAGCCAATTTCCCCCAACAATCTGGGTCCCTCACTTATTGACCTTGGAAGGATGGAAGGCTGAGTCAACCTTGAGCTTGGTGAGATTCGAACAGCCAAATTGCAGGCATAATGGATGCAATAATGTTATAATATTAATAGATAAACATTAGTAGATAAACACTACCCAAATTTATAACCTAGGCAGGAAAATCTGAACAAAAAAAATTAGCACAATTTTATATATCATTATTCAAGAATAGTCCAACTTTCAGGTTAGCTTTAGGTCTTGTTCACTTGAATTGCAAAAACAAAATGAATGCTATGCTATGCATGAAAGACTCATTCTTGCTCAACATTTCATTTAAAAATATAGCATGCGGCTTATGAATTCTTTCCTGGAGACATTTTTACCCTATTGAAAATTGATTGATTTTTTTTTATGTAACTGAAGGCCATAAACAATTAAAGTTTATAAGAGGAGGTAATAAAAAAGCTACTTTTCGTCGTCTGTATTTGCATTTATGATGGTGAAACAACCAATATTACTTTCATTTTGGAACGTTTCTTCAGCAGTTTGCTCAAATTGATTGACAACATCTGCTATGATCAATCTATCTTCCATCTAGCATACCATCATAAAGTTTATTATAGGCAGTCATTTCAAATAAAGTAAATCTTCAGGAAAATATTTTGCGAAGGTACTGTTGCGAAAGCTGCATTTCTACTTCTCTAGGGCACTTTTTGAAATACCCCAAAATTTAATTAATTTGCATGCATGTACCACAGTCTTGTTTCTTTCTGGGAAAGGAAATTCATTTTATCATCCACATCTAAATATGACCATTATTTCAGATTTATATAAAACATATAAACGTGTTTTGCAACCAAGGCTCCTCATGGATGACAAACCCCAAATAGCAATAGCAATAGCACTTAGACTTATATACTGCTTCGCAGTGCTTTACAGCCCTCTCTAAGTGGTTTACAGAGTCAGCCAATTGCCCCCCACAATCTGGGTCCTCATTTTACCAACCTCGGAAGGATGGAAGGCTGAGTCAACTTTGAGCTGCTCAGTGTTAGATTGTGGGAGTCAAAGTCACATACAGTAACAGTAGCCTTTATTCAGCTCATAGTTTACAATGTAAAAAAAATGCTGGCTGGCACACTCCTTTTAAAGGAGCCTGTCAGCCGTTGACCAATCAGTTCAAGATATTTTCCCGCTTAAATTGCGGACCAGAGTGAAGACTCTCACTCCGAGTTTGCATATTCAACACTCAGAATTGAACTCCTGGAGTGATCAGTGAGTTAGCCTGAGTACTACATTCTAACTGAACCACCACAGTTCTTGATAGCTTATTTGGATTCCAATTGACTTGGTATGATTCAAATATTGCTCTAAACATAGTAACTATGGTAGGATGGTGATATACTTGCTCTGTTAACCAGGATTTTGAGCTTTTTGGGTAAGTGAATGTAAGCTGTATCTTATTAGAGGTCGGTGTACCTGTGTTGAAGGAAGGAAGGAAGGAAGGAAGGAAGGAAGGAAGGAAGGAAGGAAGGAAGGAAGGAAGGAAGGAAGGAAG
>JANHFK010001947.1:50185-66961 GCA_036250565.1 Sibynophis collaris | reverse complement strand
TTAAGCTGGACATGCCCCCATGGCCACGCCCGGCCCAGCCCCCAAGGTCAAACACAATCCTGATGTGGCCCTCAATGAAAGTTTGATACTCCTGCTCTAAACCAATAGTGTGAGTTGGAGCTTCAATTCAATTTCAAATGAATTAAATGATACAGTATATGAGTGATTTTCAAGGATTTGTTCTCAGATAAATTAGATTTAAAACTATCCTAGCCAAAACTCCAAATAAATTAGATTTTAAATTTGCAAATTCTCAAAGGACCTATTGGTGAATGTCTAGAAAATACTGGCATTGAAATACATTACTTCTGAAAGTTGCAGTGACAGAATTAACCTGACAGCGTTGTTTCCTCTTCCAGGTTTAGATGACTGTTTCCCTTGTCCCAAAGAAAACTACCCTAACAAGAACCAGACTCTGTGCATTAAGAAACATACAACATTCTTATCTTACAAAGAACCCTTGGGATCCACTTTAATCAGTATTGCTTTCTTTTTTTCTTTCATCTCAGTTGTGGTGCTGGGGATCTTCATTAAAAACCAGGACACTCCCATTGTCAAAGCCAACAACAGAAACCTCACCTACATTCTTCTCATTGCCCTACTGTTCTCTTTCCTTTGCAGTTTACTCTTCATTGGGCAACCTGACCAAGTAAAATGTCTCATGCGACAAACTGCTTTTGGCATCATCTTCTCTGTGGCCCTTTCTTGTATATTAGGAAAAACAACCATAGTGGTTCTTGCTTTCATGGCCACCAAGCCAGGTTCCAAAACCAGGAAATGGGTTGGGAAAAGGCTGGCTTATACTATTGTCTTGTCTTGCTCCTTGGTTCAAGTCACCATTTGTAGTGTGTGGCTGGCAACCTCTCCCCCATTCCCAGATTCTGACATCCACTCAACGACTGAAGAAATTGTCCTAGAATGTAATGAAGGTTCAACCATCATGTTTTATACTGCCCTTGGTTTTCTGGGGTTCTTGACTGCCATCAGTTTCATGGTGGCTTTCCTTGCCAGGAAACTACCTGACAGTTTTAATGAAGCCAAATTTATCACTTTCAGCATGTTGGTCTTTTGCAGTGTCTGGATATTATTTGTTCCTACCTATCTGAGCAGCAAGGGAAAATATGTGGTGGCTGTGGAGATCTTCTCCATCTTGGCTTCAGCAGCTGGATTACTAGTATGCATCTTTTCCCCAAAATGCTATATCATTATTCTAAGACCTGATTTGAATACAAAGGAGCAAATAACAAAGAAATGAAATTGAATTTTTAGCTAACAAAATGAATGAACCTTCATCTTTTCAATTTTTTGTAGCGTTTGGGTCTTCTGTACTGTGTCATATTGGAACACCAAATTAATATACATGATTGTAACTATGAGATATCCTCTGAGTAATTTCATGAACCTAGATATCTGCTCTGAATCTGCTCTTTCAAAAATTAGATAGTATTGCTGACCACTCATATGAATAAAGGAAAATCAAGGGGAATTAAAATCTCTCAGTAGTTTTTATAATGTGAAAACAATGTTATTGGTATCCTCCAGCACATGAAATTTATATCACCATGAGAGAGGGAATTTGGGGTTTCTATTTGCATTCGGTGCAGCGTGGCAGAAAGGCTTCCCACCTTTATTTACCTCATACATTCAACCATGCCATATAACTTTATTCCCAGGTATCCAAGTAGGTGTTTGATTTTCCTGTGATAAACAAGCCATACCCTGCCATTTTCAAGATATGCTGACATCTAAAGGCAGCCAAACCACACTCAGTCTGTTAGCTTACAAAAGCAAATGCTAAGATGGAATGAGGAGAATTATAGAGGAAAGGTGATAATAAATCACAGACAAGGAAACAAAAGTAACATCTGGAGATTGCCAGCAATTACAAGCAGACAAGAAGATTATTACACAACTGCCAGTACCTTAAGCTACATTAAGCAGCAAACCTTGGTAAGGGTCATACCTGACCCTGAGTTCCATAGCAACTAGCAAAGGCGCAACCACACTGCAACAGCACCTCATTACAACTAATGCAAAAACTTTTGGAAAAAGACAATGTTGCGTCCTACAGTGTAAACTTTCTTGGGAAGCCATATTCTGATCATTCAGAATTGCTTCTAATATGCTTCATTATACTTGATTTTCTTTCTTTTTAAAAAAAGTATTTTATTGGTTTTTGCAAAATATATAAGGGGAAGTAGGTTAAGGGATAATAAAAAAAATTTCAACAGCCCTGCCAAATTGGAGGGTACAATTTCCATTTAAAATGGCAAATTCATCATAATATTTTATAAAAATTTCATACAAACATCTCTTCACTTATTTTTATGGTCTAAATCTATTTGTGCATCCAGGCAACTGATTTTGGTTCATGGCTCTCCAGAAATCATCCAGAAAGTTTATTTCTACTAGAGATTCCAAGAATTGAGCCCATGACTTCTCAATGTAGGACAGACACTCTGAACTATGCTTATTATATGAAACTACACCAATTTTCGTCTGTGAAAATATTAGTTATCTACTTATTTACTGTATATGATAACTTATTTATATGTTATTATCATATTATCTATATGATTACTTATTTATATTTCAATATATCTTTCACCAACATTGCTGAAAGTGTGTCATTCTACTGTGGTTCCTTACACATTCAGCACACAAATGTCTGCAGGAGAAACACTTTTGTAAATATAGCTGCATATGTGCAATAGCTTCCATATGAATTAAAAACAGGGTCCTAACTCAGGAAATGTTTTATACTTACAAACAAAGGCTCTTTCCTAAAGATATTCATACTTAGCAAATTCATGTAGGACACCAATATTACTGGAATGTAATGGTGGTGCTTAAGCGAAGCACTTAGGTAGTGAATGCTCCAGATATTTTAACTCCCAAGTGAGGATTTTGTGAGAGTGTTCTTGTGGAAATCTAGTTCTGGATCTGACATGGGACATAAACACTTCTATAAGTCTCAAAGCAAATTTCATCCCAGGGGAAATAAGGTTCAGTTAGCAGCTCATTCCTTCTGCTTCTTGAGCAGCAAGCAGATTCTGCTCTCCGGCAACCTATGGTAGAATATCCACTACCGGGGAATGAGAAACTAAAATGTACTGTTGTTTTGGGTTTTTTTGAATGGATAGCATTATCAGGCTGGACACTAGAGTTGATAGACAATAAAACTACATAATTTATAGTTCAGAGGTGAAACATAATCTTTATAAATGGAGGATACCCATCAACTCCAGGTCAGGTAGGGGGAAAAAATGTTTATGAATCTCTGGAAAGTGAGTGTCATTTGGTTGCAATAGTGGTAGAGATAGGCATACTTTATATTCAGTCAGTATAAAGCGGTTTATAGAATTATAGGTCTTGAAGGAACCCTTAAGTTCTTCTATTCCAACTTCTGCCCAGAATAGAAAATGGCTTTTTTAACATTTACTTGAAACCTTGATTGGTGGAACACCCACTACTAAAGCAGACAAGCTGTTCCTCTGCTCAACAATTCTCACATTTTGGACATTCTTCTTTTTTGCATTCAGTTCTTTCTCTGTAAACCTTTTGCCCATTGATTCTTGTCTTACTGTCAGATACTAAGGAGAATAAATTCACATTCTCTTCCCAGTGACAGACTTTCAGGTATAGAAGGATTGTTATCATGCCTCCTCCTAGCATAGTCTTCTTTGGCTAAACATATTATCCAGAGGATTTTGCCTCCAAGCCTGTCATCTCAACCATCCTTAACTTCTCCCCAGAAAGTTTTGCTTTCAAGTCTGTCATCCCACCAATCTTTTCTCTGCCAAGTTTTTAATTCTTTAATGTCTCTCTTGTATTATGGAGACCAGAAATTGACACTTTTTCAGGTGTCGTCTAACCAGTGCAACATAGAATAGAACTGTAATTTCCTATTATCTTAACACTTTATTTCTACTTATGCAGTCCAAGATTATTTTTGCTTCTTTCAGAAGAGGTAGAACACTGCTGGTTCATGCCTAATCTTCAGTCCACTCTCAAATACTATTGTTGGGCCTGGTACTACCTCTCTTATATCTGTGTGTCTAATTTTTCATACTTAAGTGAAGAGCCTTTTCTTATTATTGAACTGCATATTGTTGTATAGGACCCATTATTTAAGACTGTAAAGATTCTTTTGAACTTTTGGTGTGTCTTCTATGTTAGCTATCCTCCCATTCCCCCAGATTTATGTCTGCAGATTTGATGAACGTGTTTTCTATCAACTTATATAATTATGAAAATATTGAAGAGCACTGGACTCAAGATGGAACCATGAGAAACCCCACTCCATGTATAGTTTTCTCCATGTAAGTACCACGTGTTGGGTGCAATCATTCAATGAATTGCAAATATATCTGGTAGGGGGACCATCTATTCACCTTTATTATGGATAAGCTTGTGTTCTACTTTATCAAACGTGCTTATATTCCTATTCACAAGAATGTGAAAAAAGTTTAAGGTTGATGCAAACAATCTGCATATGAAAACATAGGTTTAAACATATCACTCTAAGATGTCAACTACACAGAGCACAGGTCAGGACCTTAAATGCGTCCTATAACCAAGAGTCTTGCAAATTGTTATTTATTTCTGGCTTTTTTATTGTATGAATTGGGAATCAGATTAAAAAGTCAGGCTGCAAAAAGAGATGGTGATAAAGAGAGAGATGAGAGGAGGCATTATGTAGTCTAATCACCTTATTATGGTATTTTTGTGTGGGTGTGGGTGTAGCTTTCTATACAAAAGAAAAAAACTCAGATAATCCAATGTTGGTATGTGATAATGCTGGAGTCTGAAATGAAAGTTTGAAATCACCCAAACTTTTCCACATCTCTTTTCATTATTGTCTCTGCCCAGTTATGGTGTTCTCAATTCTGTAGACATGTAAAAAAAAATACTACAGCCCAGTCTAATAATATTGATTTGCAAGACTTCAAACTTTGCTTTCTCTATTTAAGAATTTTTTGTCATGACTCAGGAATATGAGAAAAAAATGAAGAGCTAGGATTTTGACTGAATAATATCTGAATTATATGAAAATTTCACCTGTAAAAAATAGTTATGAGGCAAATTAGAATAGCTGTTCTGCTTAAAAGAGATAGAGAGTTGGCTAAACAAACATCCTGCCAGCTTTTTCAAATAGAAATTGAAGAGAGACTAATCTATAACTTGACATTGCCTGCAGTGCAGATCTAGTTAGTGTGGAAGTCAATTTATAAAGAAAAGTGGGATAAGTGATGAATCTCTAGGACTTGTTGCAAATTAAATATATATATTGGAAGACACTAGAAAATTCCAGAGCAGTTAGTGCAACCTCTATACCAGGCATCGTAAATTGCTAGAATGCATTACTGAAGATAAAAATAGTGGGTATATAAAATAATATATTTTGTTGAAGAAGAATAAAAGTGTATTCTGCAAAATTTGATCTTGTCATATTAAGAAAGTTAAGTATCTAAGAAAGTATGTCTAATTATTAGAATATAGTTTTACTTTTTAAATAAAAAAATCAATAGTGATGGTGTAAGAGGAAGTTTCTTATGGTTTGGTAATTAGATATAGACATATAGATTAGATATAGCTATAGATAGCTATAGATATATTAATATTGGATTCAAGGAACCTTTGAATTGAGCTTAAAAAAGTGATTTTTATTGTCTTCTTTTCAATTTCCCTATCTAACCTACAATCCTTGGCTTTCTTCGTGGTCTTTCTTCGTGGTCTTTTGGCCAAATCCTAATTGGATTTTATATGTCAAATGTCTATGGAGATTTTCAGTCATCCAGGTCAGGGTTGTCCCAAATGTGCTTTTTCAAAAGGCAACTGGACTTTTTCTTTGAAGACATTTCCCTTCTCATCCAAGAAGCTTCTTCAACTCTGAATGGATGAGAAGCAAAAAAGCCTCCATAGAAAAACAAGGAAGTCCAGTTGCCTCCTGAAAAAGCATCTTTGGGATTACACTGTAATCAAAATACTAAGGGCAGTTCCTCAAGTATATGCTCAAAGTTGTTTTGGTGTTGTGTGACGAATTCTCTCTGAAGCTCCAGCAAAATAATGTTAAAAAGGATAAACACGGCAACCATGGCGTGGAGACGCTTATTCAGCAGAGGGGGCAGCTGTGAGAAATTGCACTCCTGCATCTTTAATTTTCTCCGCGCAAAAGGGAGCCTGCATAGCAATGCCAACCCGCTCACTAGTTCGTGCTTTTAATATGTGATCCGTTTTCTCCAGTGGAGGGCACTCAATGTATCGCAAAGTAGAACATTAGCACCAACAAGCTCCTAAGCATTTCATCTGTGTCTGGGAAAGAGGGAAGAAAAAGGAGGAGGAGGAGGAGGAGGAGGGGGAGGGGGGAGGAAGAGAGAGAGAGAGAGAGAAAGAAAGAGAGAGAGAGAGAGAGAAAGAAAGAGAGAGCGAGAGAGAGAGAGAGAGGGGAAAAAAAGATTGATTGTGGAGAACAACCTCGCGCGCGCAGCCCACGGCTCCAGAAAAAACGCGCGCGCGCGCGCGCACGGGCACATTCGCGCACACACACACACACTCTTTGGAACCCGAGCGCCTCCATGGATAAAAACTAGCTTTTGAAACGACGAAGAAAGGAGGGCAAAATCTTGGAGACGAGACCCTGAGGAGTCACCCATTTTTTTTTGACAGCTGGATTGAAGGAATGGGTCGCTGTGCTTGGGGATGGAGAGAGGCAGCCGACTGAGGAGGTTGTCTTGCAGCAGGAGGACACTTCGCGGCCTTTTCGTCCTCCCCCTCCTCCCCCTGGCTGAGAAGTTGCTTCGCCTCCATGGTCCTCTCGAGCTCCAACGAAAGGCTGGACGACTGATGCCAACGGTCCAGGCGAGGCGCTCCATGGCTTTCCTAGATTAGGTTTGAGGTTATCCCTTCCTTCCTTCCTTCCTTCCTTCCTTCCTTCCTTCCTTCCCCCTAACCCTGTCTCCCCTACATTCCACTACCCCTATTCCCTAACCCTTCCTTCCTTCCTTCCTTCCTTCCTTCCTCTCCCTCTCCCTCTCCGGAACTTTGTGTAGGTTCCTGGCATCCACTTGGATGGCATGGATGTAGGTAGCAGCTGGGCTAGTCTGTGTGACACCATGCTTTAAAGGAAAAGAACCGGCTTGAAAGGGGGGTGGGTGGGGAAGAAACAACCACCACAACAACTATCAACCTCCCCGGGTCATTCCAAGCAACAAACAACATCTGGAAGAAGAAACGGGATACAATTGCAGATGAGGGAACGATGGGTAAGCGAACTTTTTTTTTTTTTGGGTAAGGCTGCAGCTGTGCCCAGGGCTGAGGGTGGCGTGTGTGTTTGTGTGTGTGTGTGTGAGTGCACATCTCTTGCCTGCCCATTTGCTGGAGAAGAAAACCCATCAAAATAACACTACTGCGTTCCTTTTGCTAGGTGACTCACACAAGCTACTTTTAGATAGATTCTGCCTTCTTCTGCCTCATCCCATCCTTTACTCTCCCCTCTGTTGCTTTGGGAGATCTTTCATCCTCAGACGAACACCCTTACTCCATTATTAGTGGCAGACCAGAACAGTTTGGTTCTTCTTCCTCTCTCTTTATTTACCCCCAACCCCACCGCCCAGTTCTGTCATTTCTTCTACTCCCCTGGTGCCCTGCTATTCAATCTATGCTTCATCCCCATTTAGCATTTGCTCAGATTCATCTCTTCAGAATTTTTTTAAAAGGTGGTGCTAATGTTAAATCTGGATCCTCAACCCTCTATTGAAGAAGGGGAGTGGGGGGGGCATTTGCTGATGAACCTGCTCCCGAGAACTAAGTTGATATCCTTCATACACATGCACGCACCATCCTCCAAAAAGAACGGTTTTAATCTTCAACACCTATTTTAGAGATTCTCTTCCCCTCCTTCCAGAAACCTCCTCCAAATGTGACAGAATTATATTTTCCCCTCCGTGTGTAGGTTGGGATATGTTTCTGCTGTTGCTCCTCCTGGCATCAGGCAATGAGAAAAGATCAGAATTTAAATGAAGGAAGGAAAGAAAGAATCTTGCCATTGAAATGAACGTCTCAGAGACAAACAGTCAAAAGCCCTTTGGATTAGCAGTTTGCCTCCACTCAAATAAAACACTGAATAAAATAATGGCTTATTTGGCTATTTTTTGTTCCTTCTTTTCTTCTTTCCCCCAACCTAATAATATTATTTACAATTAAGAAAACAATACTTTTCCAGAATTCCTGATTGAAGGGTGCAAAACAAATGACCAGAAAGGTTACAACTCTGCAAAGCTATACTTTGAAGCTTATCTCAAGACTAGAAAGGTCCAATTTCTCCCCTTATTTCTCCCCTATATGTAGCTTAGTTCTCCCTAGACTCACGTAGTTATTCAGAGGACATGGGAAGCGTGAGCAGCTCAGAAGGATAACTGTAAAATAAGTTTTCTGCTACATGTGTTAAATGTAGATTATCAAAACTGGAACTGGAAAATGAGAAGGGAAATTCACTTTTTTTTTTTTGCTTTGTCTGGGATTGAGTTTTCATTCATGTTTATTATTAATTTATAGCAATAACATTCCTTTTACTCCCACCTTTTACCCAAAATAAATATTGGATGTGCATGGCTGTAATTATAGAAGAAATGTTGGATGCTAAAACAATAAAGTCATGCTACTGTATATTAAAATATATCAATAAATAATATAATTTATGATATGAAAGTATGTCTGATGACCACATGCATTTTATTATGATATCCAGAAGTTCCTTGTCGTCGTTATTTAGCATCTTTAGATTTTTTCATACATAAGATTTGACACATAAGACATTCATACCTGTCTGCTTGTATTATGCTTAGCTCACATGAAATAAAATATCTTAACCGTGTGCTTTCACCCCCCCTCCAATTTTTTCTAACTTCTATTTGTCACGCTACATTAACACATATTTTTAAGGTCATCTGTGCATCTCTTGACGAGCCCAAGAGATGTGTACTTGTGAGCTAGTTTATTAAGAAACCTTTTACTGATTTAACAATATTTAACAATTCAAGCTTGGATGCATTCTCTTCCCAAAATCTACTTCACAGTGACTTGACAAATATGTTTAGTATTAAATCTACAACATCCTAATGATAAGGGTATTTGGGCTATGTGCATCAGGCTAATGCATGTTGCTATGAGTTAAAAATGGGAAGGGGAACTTAATTTGTCAACAAAGGTCATAAATCACCCAGAGGTAAATGAATAAATGTAGACTGGTTGTATATGTTGGCTGGTTAGGGAGAAGGAAACATTGGGGAATAAAGAGTCAGTATAGCAAACATCTCTATGTAAAACACCAAGCTCTCTCTCACACACACACAGAAAGAGAGATAGAGAGGTTGAGACAGAGGGCAAACTGCATGGAAGCAAGGCATCATGTTTTGAATTCAACTCTTTTATTTGTTATTTGAAATCCTGATGGTAAATACTATGATTCTGATTTGAGTGGCCTCACAATGTATGTTTGTTATCTTTATATTGTAGGTTTCCACGTAATTAAGCATCTGAGAGGCATGAGTGCAGTGTTTGTTCTCCTTCCTACTGTGCTATTTGTGACGTTGAGTGGGGCTCAGCGAGCTTGCCCCAAGAACTGCAGATGTGATGGCAAAATTGTGTACTGTGAATCCCATGCATTTAGAGACATTCCTCAGAACATTTCTGGAGGATCTCAAGGCTTATCGTTACGATACAACAGCATCCAGAAGCTCAAGCCAAATCAGTTTGCAGGCCTACACCAACTCATATGGCTTTACCTTGATCATAACTACATCACTTCAGTGGATGAGGATGCCTTCCAAGGCATCCGAAGGCTGAAGGAATTAATTCTGAGCTCCAACAAAATTACGCACCTTCACAATAAAACATTTCACCCAGTCCCCAACCTACGCAATCTAGACCTGTCTTACAACAAGCTACAGGCGCTTCAGTCAGAACAGTTTAAAGGTCTTCGCAAGCTCCTGATCTTGCACTTACGATCCAACTCATTGAAAACGGTTCCTATTCGGGTTTTCCAAGATTGTCGCAACCTTGATTTTCTGGATTTAGGCTACAATCGTCTGCGGAGTTTATCTCGCAATGCCTTTGCTGGCCTTTTGAAGCTCACAGAGCTCCACTTGGAACACAACCAATTTTCTAAGATCAACTTTGCTCACTTTCCTCGTCTCTTTAATCTCCGCTCCATTTACTTGCAGTGGAATAGGATCCGATCCTTAAGCCAAGGGTTAAGCTGGACTTGGAGCTCTTTGCACAATTTGGATTTATCGGGAAATGACATTGCAGGGATTGAACCTGGGACATTTCAGTGCCTGCCAAACTTGCAAAAGCTCAACTTGGATTCCAACAAACTGACTAACATCTCTCAGGAGACTGTCAATGCCTGGATTTCTTTGATATCGATTACTCTTTCTGGAAATATGTGGGAATGTACCCGGAGCATTTGCCCTCTGTTTAACTGGCTTAAAAACTTCAAGGGAAACAAAGAAAGTACCATGATTTGTGCAGGCCCTAAGCATATTCAGGGTGAAAAGGTGAGCGATGCTGTAGAAACCTACAACGTTTGTGCAGAAATCCCAGTGGTGATCACTGAGAAACCTTACCAGGTCCCTAAAACCCAGCAGAGACCCATCTTTATTCCAAAACCCACCATTCCCAAAGTGGAAGACTATGAACCAACATCTTTTACACCAAGCCCTTCTCCAGATTTCCCAACATCTGGGCAAGAACCAGAATATGAGCATGTTTCCTTTCACAAAATAATTGCTGGAAGCGTTGCCCTATTTCTTTCGGTGGCTATGATTTTGTTGGTCATTTATGTTTCGTGGAAACGCTACCCAGCCAGCATGAAACAGCTCCAGCAACACTCCCTCATGAAAAGGCGTAGGAAAAAAGCCCGAGAATCTGAAAGGCAAATGAACTCCCCTTTACAGGAGTATTATGTGGACTACAAGCCAACAAACTCTGAGACCATGGATGTATCGGTTAATGGATCTGGACCCTGCACGTATACCATTTCTGGCTCCAGGGAATGTGAGGTATGAACCATGATCCTCCTAAATCCATTTCTGCTGCTGGGAAGGAGAGGTAAATGTTTGACACTCTTGAGGTGACTCTAATCACTAGAGAGATTAACGAGTCTTGTTTCTTTGGGGTGAAAGGTTATTAATTAAATTGCAACAGTCAGGGAAGCGATGGTGTCTAACTTTCAAGAATTCGGACTTAAAAGCTATTAGTTTAAGAATAAAAATGAGTTTGGGATGAATAGCATCAGGGAAGTCCCTTGGGTCTAGCTTTAGCTATTTTGTTAAAAGTCAGGGTTCCTTCTACCATGATTTTATATTGTGAGGTAATAGCAACAAAGGGGAGACTCTGTCATACTGTAAAAATTTGCCTTTGTAGCAGAAACTTTTTTTCCCTTGTTCTATTTCAAATGAAATTCTAAATAGCTTACTATTCAAACTCTCCCCTTCCCTGCATTTTGGTCCTGATCCTTCGTGCATGTTAAGAATATCTCATCACATGTCATTTCCTTGACATGTGAGGAAGGTGAGGATATTCAACACCTGTATACAACACTTTCTGAAGTGCCTTGATGAATAAAGGAGGGTTTAAAGGTGGCCTTTTGTGGTTGCAGTGCTGAAATAAAAAACAAAATCTTTAAAATGTATCTGCTGGGGAAAGGCAGGTTCTCCACTAACATTTCATTGGAGAGTAATTATTTTATATCAGTTGGAAGCTTGGGTTCAGCTATGAATGTGATACTTAAGAGAGAATGGGAGGATATGTTGCTGTTCTCCCAGGGATGGGAGAAAGAGCATCTAAGGACCCAATGCTTCACAGAAGGCTGCTGCAAACAGGATGGGAGGAGAAAAGACGAATAATGTATACTCTAGTTATGGTTCTTGGCAGCATGGGGACAGGGTGGGAGGTGTTATTTGACTTGAGCGGCTGCAGGATTTACAATCCTCCTAATTGTCTTTCCTGAAAACCCAACCTGCTTCTGACCAGAATATGGATTATGCTATGAAGCCTGTGCCCAAAATTTGCCAAGATAGATTGCTCCTACGCTTTGATATCTTGTTACATTAAAAAGCACTTCAATTTAAAGACAGTGCAAATGAATGCACCTTCCAAATAAGACGGACACTCTCCATTGAACTGCTGAATCAAATCCAATGCCTTTCATCAACTCAACCGTTTGAATGTATATCTTCTGATGCCTTTCTGAATTGATTAGAAAATCCAATCAACTTTATATTCCAAATCAATTAGAAGTGTCAGATCAGATCAGATTGATTATTTGAATCAGAATGAATAATTTAAATAAGAATTACAGATACCTAGGAGAAAATCTGCTTTGATCATATTACAATGGTGATTCCTTTGCTTTCCCATACTACAGGATTTAGTTTCTAGGGATATTTCAATAGAAGGACTTGCACTGAAAGTATTAACTGGCTTCACTGTATTTTTTTTTCCATTTTGACTTTAATTAATATATCCATTGTTTTTTTTTTAAATAAATAAATAACGAAGGAACTGACACTTTAATTATTTTTCTACCTGTTGAGAAAGGCTATTCCCATCAGTCTAATTTAGTTTCTTCAGAAATATATTTATAACTCCTGAAGAGTCCAAAACAAGCTGATAAATCCCTAGTAGAGTCTAGTAAATTCAATAGATCATTGGATATGGCTTTGCTGGGCTTTGGTTATGCTCAAATCATATCAGTTGCTCTGCTTGAGAAGAAGTTTAAAGTGTTTCCTGTTGACTAAAGAAGAAACATAGGTCATCCTAGGGGAAATATAGACAGTTTGACAGATGTTTCTTTTCTATGGCAATGAGATATATAATTTAAAAATCAAATATACATATATTGTTTTATATATAAATGTATAAATCAATAGGCTATGCCTTCTCCATAGTAGGTTTCTCTGAATTTGATAGGGTTTGTTTGGTTTTAATTTCTTTAGGATTTGTAAATCCTGTTTTATCATTTTCCATAAACTAACAATGGCATAAGAACTGATAGTGTG
Source organism: Sibynophis collaris (assembly GCA_036250565.1). Classification (NCBI taxonomy): domain Eukaryota; kingdom Metazoa; phylum Chordata; class Lepidosauria; order Squamata; family Sibynophiidae; genus Sibynophis; species Sibynophis collaris. The sequence continues at coordinate 53,897 of JANHFK010001947.1, read as the reverse complement.
TTGTTTTCATTTGTTATACACCTAAGCAAGGATTAGGAAGCATAATGTAGGGATAATTTCCATTTTCTAATAGAAAATCAATAGCTGTTCTATGAGAAAAGAATTCTGATTTTTTTATGATGAACATCTGGAGCAGTATGAAATCATCCCCATATTCTATGTTCAACCCCTAAAGGATGAAGTTACAAGGGTGCAGTTATTTCCATTAATGTCACACTTAAGGAAATAGTAATATAATCCAAAGATCCCACTACTTTCAAAAACAATCTGTAAACCCATTTCCAGTTAAATGTATTTATTTATGTATAGTGGAAGCTATTTCTATCCAACTGAACTCTAGAGATAATTTTCAGTATATTCAATAAATTACAATATTAGTAATACAACATAGAAACTAATATATATGTAAATAAAATTAAGTCTTACATTAGTGAGTCATTACCAAAAAGTTTTCGGGTTGGGGGGAGAGTTATTTACAAGTTCCTTGATGACCATAAGAATAAGAGCCATTCTATTTATTTATTTTTATATGTGTATGTATGTATGGAAGCAAATGGTCTTTGCACCTTACAAAGATGCAGATTATATTTGAACCCATGGAAAGTATCTTCCATACAAATATATAGCTTTGAATTGAGGACCAGTAAAGGCATAATTTTAAATAAATTAAATCAATACACTCTTTATTTTTCTCTTAAAAGTGGCCATAATCCCACCTACCATTTCCTAAACTGGCCAACGAAAAAGAACCAGTTTTATTAAAGTCTTGTTAATACAGTTCTAACTGGACTAGGAATGTCCAAGAAAAACTGGGTGAGGACTCTGTACTTCCAAAATGATGCGTTTTAGTTAGTGTGACTATCTTAGAACCACAAATATATGGGTTGGAAGACTTGGATAAGTAGATTGTATGAACAGGACCAATAAATTGATGTACTCTGACAGCATACCAAATAAATTGTGGGAACATCCAAGATGAAATTAACTGACACAGTCAATATAAACATCTAAAAACATCTAACTTCTTTAAAAAATCTGTAATTCAAATATTCCCAGTTAAAGGAAGAAGAGGTGGAAGTAATAACGACAGGGATTAGTTTTTGTGGTACCATCACAACAAAGAGAAAATAAAATGTGAGAAAGAAGCAAATGATTTCTCACAATTCCAGAGAACTTTGGAGCTCTGTAGAGAAAAAGGAATACAGATACAATCCACTTGTAAATTAGGCAAAACTAATTTACAACTGAAAAATCTCTATCACAACCAATAATGAAACGTTTCTATTGTTTCAATTCAGAGACTGTCAATAATTTGCTCGTGAACATTGGCCTTCTAAAGCCTTAAATCTTGTCCACATGGAGCTCATTAGCATTGTGTTGCAAAGGAATGGCAAAATAATTCTGTGTAATTCTTTTCCTTTTTTCTGTGTAAGAGATTCTGCTTAATAACCATGTTGAAGTCATTGGAGGAGACTAGTCACATTAACTTCTCACTGAATCAGTTCTTTAACACAAACCACATTGTTGCTATCCCAAGCAGGCAAAAAAGTTAGGTTATATTTGCTTGCTTGCTTCTTGTTAGCAGGAATGGCCTTCCAGACAGTGAATTATCAACATCCTTCAACAGCTGGGTACTAGAACGGTAGTTTCCAACTTCTGGACTTCCTCAAATTCTTCTTCCATGTTCTAAAAATGTATATTAGATACAAGTAGTCCTCAACTTACAACAGTTGAGTTAGTGACCAAAGTTATAACAGCACTGAAAAAAGTGAGTTATGACCGTTTTCACAGTTATGACCTTTGCAGCATCCTCATGATCATGTAGTCAAAATTCAGATGATTGGCAACTGGTTCATACTTATGACGGTTGCAGTGTTCCGGGATCATGTGGTCACCTTTTTCAACCTTCTGACAAGTAAAGTCAATGGGGCAGCCAGGTTCACTTAACAGCTATGTTGCCAATTTAACCACTGCACTGATTCACTTAACAACTGTGGCAAGAAAGTTCATAAAAGGGGCAAAACTCACTTAACAAATGTCTCACTTAAACAACACAAATGTTGGGCTCAATTGTGGTCGTTAGTTGAGGAATATTTATATAATCCACCTTTTGATTGGGATGCTGCTGGATGGGGCAGTTATTCCAACTGAATGAAGGCCTTTCTTCCATGTTCATAGATAGGTCAGAATATTTCTTGTTTGGGCATTTTAAAACTGATAGGTTGGATTTTTTTTTTAAAAAAAGTTTCACTTTAACTATGTTATGTCTATGTCAGAGGTTACATTGAAATTTTAATGAATCATGTAAAACAATGCCACTGACTTACTAGGTTTTTAAAACAGTAGCTACATCTTTACTCTCAGGAGTCCATACATTAAGAAGAACCACTATTATTGAAATGTTTTGATACATTGCCAACAGCAGTGATGAAAAAGCATTTCCAGAAAATACCAATAGAAGAAAAAAGACATTTGTCTTTATCATCAAGAAGAATCTTTAGCCCACATATTTCTGTAACACTTTTATTACAATGCAAGTAGGTCTGTTTTTACTTTTTCTCATGAACCGCCCTGAGTCCTGCAAAGGAGAAGGGCGGTATACAAATCGAATAAAATTCGAAATTCGAAATCCCAGGGTGTACTGGCAAATTTAATTTGTTTATCTGTTAGCAAACAGAAATGTCTACCATGTTTACTAATTTGCTAAGTTCCATGCTCCAGTTTGTATTCTTCAAAAGTTCAACGCTGAATCAATTGCTGGGTTCACATGATTCATATTCCTCTATTTTTAATTCAAGTTTAATTTTCATTATTTCTAATGTATTTCCCTAAAAAAAAAAACACCCATGTGCAAAGAGTTTTGGTAGTTGTAGTCCTATGACTGTAATAATGAAATGAAATGTCACTGATTTTGAACTCCAAGGATTATAGAAAAGTTGTGTTTGACTCTTGGAATTTGATTCTGTTGAATGGGTACAATGTGTATATAAACCTTTTTGAGAGATAAGGACTTTGAATGGGTGCATGGTGGTGGTAGGATCATACACCCCACAAAATATGATAGGAATGAGTGGAACCAGATGTAACTTCATTTTAACAATAAATCTGGAATCTACTCTGTAACTTATTTTCCTATTTATCACATTTAAAAATTACAATTAATGGCAATTACATTCAAACCTTTTGTGGGAGCTATATGCAATCATGAATTCTTTAATTCTGCAGGGTTGATATATAACTTTCTTCTAGCAGGACAAAGTTGAACAGGCTTCATCTTTTTTTTTTAAGTGAATTGGGAATATAGGAATACATTTACATAACATTGTTACTTTGGAATGAAGAGAGAAAGACTTTCAACTCAATTTAAGGAAGATATGGAGAGAGTAGGTTAATCTGTTAATCTGTTCCCATCTAACTGCCATCCTATGAACGCTTTCCTAAAATGATGTCTATTTTAGTATTCATTGGATTTTGTAGATGTGCAGTTGAGGTAGACATTATCACTACTATTTTTGACATGATTCATTTCAGGATTCCAAGAAAAATAATCATGAATGTAACTAGAACAGTGATGGCGAACCTATGGCACGGGTGCCACAGGTGGCACTCGGAACCATATTGATGGGCACACGAGTGTTGCCCCAGCTCAGCTGCAGCGCACATACGTGTGCCGGTCGGTTGATTTTTGGGCCTTCTGGGCCCACCAGAAGTC
>JANHFK010001946.1:165291-177916 GCA_036250565.1 Sibynophis collaris | reverse complement strand
AGGGGAGCTATGTGAGGGAAGGCTGCCCCAAAAACCCAGCATCTTGCCACATATGATTGGAAATAGGGATTCCATTTTGGGAAGGGCAGCCTCCCTTGTGCAGGGCCAGGGAGCATTGGCCCTGCCTCCTCCTCTTGCTGTCCATAGATCTGTCAAGGCAGAATTTGGACTTAGAGGAAACTGCTTCTTGCAAACTTTCTCCTTCATGCTTCAACACACAGCAGCAGCAGCATCCACCTTCTGCTTTGCTGGGATGGGGCACCAAACATGGAAATGCCAGCAATGTCTGGGATTGGGAGAATGATGCCTCCTTTGGCATGCTGTGCATCCTCACGTACGTACACACCATTCCAAGCTTGGAGACATTTATCCACATCTGAGCTTACAAACTGCCAATCATGCCTAGGCTTGGGAGAAGGCTCTCTCCTTCCTCTATGGATAAAAGTCCCCAAACCTGGAATGGTGTGTGTGTGCATGTGTATGTGTATGCATGCACATGCCTGACTGCCATCAGTATGGAGAGGCGAGGAGCTTGTGAGGCAACAAACTCTCCCTACATCGAGTTAGCCGGTGCAACTTGTTCTGACTCAACCATCCTGAATCAGCCGTGCCCAGTGACTGGTGTCGTGCCGGTCACACCCACCCATGTGACCAAGCTACTGGCCCTTTGAGGGCAACCATAATGTTGATGCGGCCCTCAATGAAATTGAGCTTGACACTGATATAGAGGATTCTCTTAATACAAATTATGATAAAGATTAATGAGTTAACAGAAGCATATATTATTCCCCACTGCAAAGAGAAGCAGAGGTGATCAAATTGATTCTTTTATCCAAAGAAGAGAATATATCTAACCTTGTTTCTATTTTGAAATTGCTTCTGGATTTTGTTCTTGCAATGAAAAAACATGACACTTCCATTTTGTTTTTGCTAATTAGATAGGTTTGTTATTACAGAAATGGCTAGTATATACTGTTGTCTAAAAGTAAAAAGTTGAGGTTGCAATATTATTTTCTACTGTGCTAAAAAGAATCAGAATTGATGAGTTTTTCTTTCCTTTTCTCCCTTTACACTGTTTTCTTTTCTTTCTCCCTCCTCCTAGTTTCTATTACTTTTTTGAATTTCTCATTGTATTTTATATTTTGATAAACCACGTTCAATTATAACTATGTAAAACTTTTTGTCTTCCTTCTAACATTAACTTAGCTGTTTCCTTCATTCATAGCAAATTTCTGCTTCCAAAGCACTGCAAGGAGTTGTAATTATTTGCTGATTTGTTGAAAGATCTGCCATTTGAACTATTGATCTTGAATCACAATAGCTGTATTGTTTATCTGTTCATTCTGGGGAAGAGCTGGTTATGTTTTCACAGAAAATTCTAGAAGAGATTCTAATAATTATTGCATTCTCCTCTGTTTTTCATGCTCCATATCAACAAGCTTAGATGAGTGGTACAATTCCAATTATGTGTTAGAAGAAAGTGTCAAGCATCTACAGTGTGAATTAGGAAGGTAAACTACACTACAGCTATACTTTGAACTAGCCGGATAGCAGAATTAGACAACAAAGAAGCTGATGAAATGATGCTTGGATGATCCATTTTAATAGCTGTAATCACACAGTCAGTAGTCCAAACATTGAGAACTACAGTATATGTAGTCTAACATTAACTGGCAGCATGATTATGAAACTCATACTCTACATACTTTTGAGAAAGCATCTCCTTAATTTGACTTCTTCCTACTAAATTTTCTAGGGTCATTAAATAATTAGGGGCATGAAGGAAAACACTACCAAATAGTTATTTAATACTGACATGTTTTCTGTGGGACTATTTGTGATTGGAAAATTAATTGTAATTCAGTAAAGTGTTATCAGTTTGATTCTCTGAAGAAAAGTAAATGGTTTGTGCAGAACTGCAGAAACCAGTTAGGAAATAAATAAGTATTGTCTTTTTTCCCCTGAGAATAAAATACTTTAGATCACATATAAAATCTGAGAAAAATTTAAGCAATTTAATTTGATAAGAAATATTTAGAATTTTTCAATTTTGTCATGCTATTTGGAAGGTCTGACATTTAATTTCTAAATCATGTAATAAAAATGACCTGTATAATGAGTTATGTACAACATATAATTACTATAAAATTCTGTATCCTTTAAGAAAATTATTCTTTGGAGAGCACTAATTAGTTTTTGAAGAATATTAATTACCCTCTATTAAAATATTACTTCTGGGAAGTAGACTTCTTATAGCTTGAAATATAATAAAATTGCTCTCTAAGAACTGACCATGATATCAGAAAAGAAAGATGATGTTCATATTAAAAGCATGATTAGGAAACCCTCACAAAGAACAAGAGGCAAGATGGATAATTGAAAATTCAAAATTGTAGAAAATATTTTACACAAATGGCCTACACATAGTTTGTATCAATGAACTAGAGAACTGTCTATTATTCTGATTCTCTTTGAGAAGTAAAATCAAAATAGAAACATTGCTGTTTCCGAAAGCACCAAATTTAGTATCATGTAGTTTTAATTTTGTTAGGCACCATATCACAGATGTACATACAGTAGATCTGAAGGTCTAAGAGTGTGCCATACTGACTTTTTCTGCTGCATTTTATTTCTTCTTGGTCAAAGGGATGGACAGATTTGAGACTTGAAGGAAAATCAAGCAACATATTATGCCTGTAGGGATGTTGTTTACCTCTCTTACTCAAAGGTGAACACTGCACACCGGCATTGCCAAATACACCCACAACTAGAACTGTCCAAGGACTGCAAACTTGCCTTGAGGCCAGATTTTCAGTTCAGAAAATGGTCTGATCTATTTGTATTGCCTTGGGGTAACGGGGTGAAGGAGGGAACAGAAAAGGCGGAGTCATTCATTCTAGTGTTCTGTAATACTAGAAAATCTAATGCCATGCTCTTCCACTACCTAACAAGAGAAAATACAACTATAATATTTAGTATCTTATTGCACTGTGATTGGAACATTGAACATGGTATATGGAAAAAAATATTATTCCAATTAGATAAACAACATTGGAAAACAAAGAACAATTTTGGGTGTATTTTATAGATTTTGGGCTGCTAATCATGAAATCAATCTGTAACTTAACCTATCTTGTTCTGTTTTTAGAAATCTCATTTCTATAAAATCATTTTTACACAATGCCAATGTACATTCTTCAGTACATGTTGATTATACTGCTCACAGAAAAACAAACAAACAAAAATATGGAATAACTATGGAAGCACATATAGTACATCAACTACAACTGAAATATCTGTGCAGCACTAAAAGTAGTGTCTCTGCTGTTTGGAATACAGCTCGGATATACCAAGTATTGTTGCTATATATATGCAAATGGAACAGCCATGCAAGAGAGTTGAATTACATTTTTTTAAAATTGCCACTCAGAAAGAATTTACTTCCAGGACAGAAAAATGTGACATATAAATCAGTTGTTGACCCAACAAAAATACTTTTGCCACTGTTTCACATAAAACTTGGTTTGATGGGGAAAAAATTGAAAAAGGAAATGTGAAGGTTTTTATTTTTTTAATACAGATGTTTCCAAGAACAACTAATCCAAGATTAAGGAGATTGTTTTTGTTGGTCCATATTAGATACATCATCAATGACAAATGGTTTGAACAGTTGGGCCATAGAAAATTTCCTGGAAAGCATTCAAGAATGCCATTGATAATTTTCTTGGAAACTACATTCAGCTGGTTGACAAACTTATTACAGCATGCAAGACCATGAAATCCAACATGTCACTGATTATTCATTTTCTGCATTCACACTTGGATTTCTTCCAAAAATACAGGTACAGTGAGTGATGAACATGGTGAGATTTACTCCATTGTACATTACTATAATGGAAAAACAGTAGCAGGACAACTAGAATCCATCAATGCTGGCTGACTATTTTGGTCTCCACAGCAATATGCATCGGACACCAAGGACAAATGAAAACCAGTAGCTAAACCATTTTATCCCTGTTGATCTCATGCAGTGGGTTGGGAACATTATGTTATTAAATACATTATAGTCATTAAAAGTTAATTTCATATTTCTCAAGATTCCTACATGATACAAACATTCTGAAGTTATGTTTGTTGTCAGCTTGAAGGGATCTATCACAATCACTAAAAGATTTTCAAGAAGCACTTGAAAAAAGTAGTTGTCCAGTGTAACCATACAATTTCTTATAAATTCTGAGAGAAACAGGTAAAATCTCTCAAGGTCTTCTCACCCTACGTTGCTCTGTTTAGTCAAAGATGAATTAGCTTTTAAGAATCATTATGATCAGGTCAGATCTGCTAATCATAATATTTAGTGCTCAACATCTTTTTTCTTACTGCCAAATGTTTTAAAAAGCTCTAAAAGACAGTATTTTGAAACCCCTTTTTAGCAGGGGATGACTTTCATGCAGTATGTTAGATATTCCATGAATATTTATCAGAGCTGGAGCTTTAGAGATGGCTTTGAATGAGAGGCATAGCAAATTAAAGATATATATTCCACTCAAATGATTTCAAAACTACAGCTTAACTGCCCAGATTCTTTTCAGGATTCATGGTTTGTATAGCATGCATAACCATATCAAACAACTGCAGTGGATTCTTTTTGGTATTATAAACATTAGACATGGACAAAGCCAACCCAAACAGGATTGCAGTACAGAGAAAAATTAAACCTTTCAACTTCCAAAACTATGATCTAGATGTTGTAAATGTACCTACTTTTGAATAAAAATGGGAAATGTAGGTACTCGCTATGCTATGAAATTTTATTAACATTTAGGAACATTTTCCATCATTGTGACAAAAAAAATTACAGGGTGCATACAGAAAAGACCTTAAGAGTTGACATATGTTAGAAGTGTTCATTTTTCAGGAAAAAAGGTATGTCAATACATCATCAATATTAAGAGAAATAAGCTTAGTAAAGTTCAATAGATGTTGTGGAGTTTTCATGACCTTTAACGCACCATATTAAAAGTTTCTTCAGAAAAGGAAGAAATATCATCTTGTCACCTGGAGATTGAAATTGAACTGTTCTGAGACAAACCTGCTGTTCCTTCCGCAGGATGAATTCTGCAGGATGGGCAAAATGTCAGGATAAAAATAAACCAACTGGAAAAGAAAACATTCAAAGTATAGACTCATAGAAACTGCTGAAATATATCCCTTTTAAAATCCATGGCTCTTCAATGGTCCATGTCACACAAAATCACCTTCCAAATAGCAAGCTCCTAGATATGGTGCAACTCTAATATTTATAGATTTCATAGAAACATGTTCAGTTAAACTCAGTTATATGCTATTTGTTAATCAGTTCCTAAGAATTAAGACAGAACCATGCAAAATCTGTCAATATACAAGGAGGAAGTAAAGGAAATATTATGATTTAGAGCAAATTACATTTAATCTTTAATAGGTAATATACAATTCCACCTGTTGTTCTTATATTCAGAAGTAAATGGGAATGCCAAATTCTAGATTAAAAGTTAGAGTTATTTGTTTTGGTATGTTCTCCATCTGACTTGAGGCTTTCAGTGCTTGTAATGTGCATAGAGGATAAAACTTTTATTTATTTTTATGCAGTCTTTTCTCCTCTTTGCAAATTATATAGGTAGGGAATCCATAATACAATTATATACTTTTTGAACATAAAAATAGTTGAATTCTATCTGATAAAAGATATTCTGGACCTTGTTGTTAGATTCAAATCTTTGCTAGGATTCTGGACTACTTACAAAACATAGTGTCTCACCAGTTTTCCTAGAAACATGCCACTTTCCTTAGAAACATGGATAACTGTTCTCAATCATTCATATGCTTTCCAATCAAGTGAGACGGAATTATCATTCAGGGTAGTGATGCAGACCACAGATGAAGGAAGGAAGATGTCAGAAATCAGTATCAGAGTATAGAGAAGCAAAGGATGGTCTGAGGATGGTCTACCTGTGCTTCATAATTAACAAATATTATTTGGTGCAAAGGGAGACAATATTCTAGCATTCAACTAGCTACAACTTTATAAATGGAAAATGGAAGTTAGTCTTCCATCATTCTCTTCATTGAAGTTTGGCATATGAAAGAGAATCTATTTCAGCTCCTGTTGAATTTATTCTTATGAAGCTTACTTCTAAATTTTGTATTTAGAGCTTCTTAGGTACTTTGTTTTCTCCTGGGCCACCCAGGAAGAAAAAAAGAATATCCCAGGTCCAACTGTGAATTTTTAATTATTAACAGGTTTTACTTATATCAGAAAAATATAGATAGCTGTATAAGGAATATACACACTATTAAAATACTAAGCTATTAAGTCCAATAACCAAAACTCTCCTTCCTTTCTACTTGTATTCCAATTGTCTCTTCCAACTTCTCCTACAATTCTTTGTTCTGCAGGTCTTCAATCTCTTTTTTTCTCTCTCATCCTCTCCTTTTTTTCCCTTCTTAGGTCAAGTCTTCAAGCCATTTCTCAGCTTCTTCTTATATGTGAACTTCCAGCAAATATTGATTCAGCTGTCAATTTTTTCTCAGGCATTCCTTGTACAAAGCCACAAGCCTTTTCTAATTCTGCTCTTGCCCACAAGCTATTTATGCCAGGAGGGCACCCTGCTGGTTCCCAAAGTCTTCCATCCTTCTATCTCATTTGTCTTGCCTCCCTTTTATCTTTCTTCTTACCACACCCAAAGTTGAGTATTATATATATTTCTGAGCTTTTACTCTTCCTTTTGAAACTAGCTTCCTTTCCTCTATTCCATTTCTTTCCATTGCCTGGCTTTCAACTCAGGGATTCATTGAATTATAACCTGGGGTCAGGATGTCTGACAAGAAGTTGTCCTACTTTTCCCAATCTGTACCTCCATTTACTTACTTAACCATCCTGTTGTGCTCTCCAATCTAGCTATCAGTTGACAATTTTAGCCTGTCTCAATTTCCTTACACATCACTGAGTTACATGCACATAATACACACCTGCATGTAATCCAGCTATATACAGGAAAAAACCCAATGTGCATACACATACATATCTACTTAAATAGCTTTATTATCTATTTATAGTTCATTACAATATAATTACTATCTTTCCACACACATTCTAGAGGGCTTCTTTTAAGTTTTTTGTACCTCTTTGCCATCAAACATTAGCAATAATGCTGGCTGCAACAAATATAAAAAAAGAGTACTGCTGATTATGTTAGGCAACTATGGTTCTTTAAATTATATACAACCTGTCCGTGTGATATAAGATCATGCTAAAACATTCATCTTTGTTTGGCTTTATGGAAATAGAAATATGTTTATTAATCCTATTTGTCCATTTATCTTTTCAGAATAGATTCCAAAAAATGAACTGGAGGATATCAGATAGAGAATTTTTGCATGCAAAGCATGTGTTCTTTGTAGCTTTCCTGGTGTTGTAAGCTACATCTTGCTCACTCAACTGTCCTCTTCCTGTTTATGCATCTGTGAAAAAGAAAGAAATAGAGACGACACAAATGGAACATTGTATGACTCACAAAGGAAAAGATTACCTATGCCTGAAATGTGTCTAAAATGTAACCACTTTGGATAAATTACATCCACTCTCGACTGTAGCTCAAAGTAATTTTCCCCAAGAATTAAGGGCCAAGTTAAACAAACAAATTCACACAGGTATCAAAATGTACAGTAGTAATATCACTTAGACTTATATACTATTTCATAGCACTTGACAGCACACTCTGGGTGGTTTACAAATGTCAGCATATTACCCCCAATAATCTGGGTCCTCATTTTACCAATCTCGGAAGGATGGAAAGCCGAGTCAACCTTGAGCCGGTCAGGATCGAACTCCAGGCAGTGGGCAAAGTTAGCCTGCAGTACTATATTCTAACCACTGCACCACCACCAGTAGTTATAGCTTCTGTTCTTATATTCTTTAGGAAATAATAAAAGACCTAGCCTATTAGGTGTTCAGGACAGTCCCACCCACATCTCACTTCTTTTTCTCTCCTGTTTTGATTTGGTTTTGGTATCTTTATAGTTGATATTTTTGCTCCTCACTCAGTTGTGTACTTTTATATATTCGAAGTTCGAAGTTTATTCGATTTATATACCGCACCTTCTCCTTTACAGGACTCAGGGCGGTTGGATTCTCACTGAACCTGTCCCATTGCTTTCTACCATATGTCACTGGATTGTTGTTTATAGTAAACAAAATCTTCAATGTCATGTAGAACTTGTGGAGCAACTTGAGACTGGATATCACTGTGATGATCTACCAAACATATGTAGTGCAACTAGAGATGAAAAGGCCTGGAAAAAAACCCAAAAATTGGGGAAAAAACAGTTCTTTTATGTTTTTTTCCAAAGCCGCTTTTTTCTTGAAAAATTGAAAAAAATGGAATATGATAAATAATATATCTATGACATGGTATTCAAACTATAACATGAAGACCTTAATGAAAGATTTCTTAGACTTTTTGTAAAGTCTTAAATTATTGCAAGGTCTCTCAGCTGAAGATGAGCAAATCCTGAAATACAATTCAAGTAACACTGTACTTCTCAATGCAGTTCTTAAACAAAAGAAATATGCATATGTGCCACTAGGGGACACTGCAAGGAAAAGGCTCCAGTTTAGTTTGCTTACCTTGGACCTCCTACAGTTGAGTAATTGTTGGTATACAATAGACCAGGGGTGTCAAACTGGTGGCCCAGAGGCTAGGATGCGTCACGCTCAGACCACACCCACCGCAGTTTCACAGAGGGAAAAAACATAACGAAACATCGTGTGATGGCAACATGATGCAGCGAGTTTGACTCCCGTGCAATAGATGATCGTTTCTGCCCTCCTCTCAGGCCTTGACTGATAGGTAAGAAGGTAAATTTGTCTGATAACTTAGTTTCTCTTTTGTAACCCTTAAATGATTCCTATTAATGTTCTCCACCATCACAGCATAATGTTTACCTATAATCTGCTCAGTAAATTGGTTTTTCTTTTCCTCTTCTCAGTAAAATGGTTTCGAGTTTTGAGTTTTCGAGTTTTATTCGATTTGTATACCGCCCTTCTCCTTTGCAGGACTCAGGGCGGTTTACAGTCAATTAAAAACATATAATACAAACATTAAAATATCAATTAAAACAAATTAAACAATGACTGTTTAATTTAAAAACCCGATTATAAAATCCCAAATTCCTAATTTATTTAAAACCCAAGCGAGGAGGATTGTGAGAGGAGATTATGAGAGGCCAGCCGCTCTGAATAGGTGGGTCTTCAAGGCCCGGCGGAAGAGGCACTTTTTGGCTTGTATAGCAATAGCAATAGCACTTATATACCACTCCATATTGCTTTACAATACAATACAAAGTTTACAATGCCAGCATATTGCCACCAACAATTTTGCCAACCTAGACTGAGTAAACTTTAAGCCCCACTTAGGATCAAAACTCCAGGCTGTGGGCAGAGTTTGCCTGCAATGCATTCTAACCACTCCATCACAGGACCTGTGTACTTTAAGTACAGCCAAAACTCAGTTTTATTCATCCATGTTCACACCGCCCCATGCAAGTCAAGATCTGTAATCTAGAGATTAACTGGTATCAATATAGAGTTGCCCGCATCTCACAAACTTGGTAATTTTGGTAACACAATTAATGAAATCCCCTTTCAAATATTGTATTTGTTTTAACCATTATACGATGATATATTATTTGAAGGTGTGATTGGGTTGTAATTGTTCTTTGATGAAACTCAATGGTGATTTTTGTTCTCAGAATAAAATGAAAGAAGACTCTCCAGGGTCTCACCTAGTGGTGGGTTTCTACCGGTTCGCTCCAGATCCTGCAAAACGGTAGGAGTGATGGCAGAAGGCTCCACCCACCCACCCAGATGTCATCACGGACGCTCTGTGCATGTGCACGCTCCCATTGCAAACCAGTAGCAAAGGTAAATGGAACCACCATTGGTCTCACCCCCTGCTCTCCAAACATAAGGCAAGATAGAAATCCAATGAACTTTCCTCAGTCTTGCTGACAATGACAATTTAACCTAATGTCTGTTTCATCTGAAACTCTCCCACTGAGTAGGTCAAGTTTGTATATCTGCACAACTGTGTGCAGTTACATTTTCTGTGGTTGTCCTACTGAATCACAACCCCACCTTTTCTCAATGCACATTTCATCAGCCAGGCGTTGAAAATTAATAAAGTGCCACCATTAAAAGCAGTGGTAAAATCCTGCCGGTTCTGTTCGGTTCGTGTGTGCTGGTAGCGGTGGCGGTGCATGATTCGGCGAACTGCTAGCGGAGGCAGTGCGAGGCTCCGCCCACCCACCCAGATGTTGTTACTTCTTTGTTTTGAATCCTCTGTGCATGCGCAAAAATCGGACGGAGCGCGCACTTCCAAACTTGTAGGGAAGGTAAGTAGATTTCACCCCTGGTTAAAAGTAATCTACATTGTACATAAAATGTAAGCTCCAGAACTACAGAAGTGAGGGAGAAAAAAGGGTACTTACAGCAGGGCCAGGAAGGCCCTTGTCTCCTTTTTCACAGTTACATACAGGAGGCTGAGGACACTTTGGGGGGGAAAAACAACCAAGCAAATGAATCTTCAACATAACTGAGACAGGCTCTGTTTTGCTTATAACTATTCTTACATTTTCTTTGAGTTAATCTATTTATATCATACTCCTGTAATATCTCCACACCCTTAAGGGCGGGTTGTATTGATTAAAGAATATCGGTAATAAAAATACACAACATTTTCACCAATGAAATAAATGAAATTATTTCACTTTCATATATAAACATAATCCATCCCTTCATTAATCCATTCACAAATATGACTTACCCCTTCTTCTGCCAGATCTTTCTGGAGAGATAGATAAATGGAAAGAAAATTAGATTTTTACAGATAATAAAGCATAATTCTTTAAAAAGTGAAAAAGAAAGCGTGTGGGAAGATATTCCCAACATGGTAATACTATACGATTGCTGTGTTTTTATTTGACAAAACCTTTGTATATTTAATAGTTACGTAATAGGGTAGACAAGAAAAAGTAGACAAGAGAACATAAGACAGCAATTATTAATGTCTCTATATTTGAAGTTCCAGAGTGGTAAAGCTTTTGGGAAAAGGTGGGAGATACCTTTAGGTCCACCCCCAGAATGGTGTGATTCCTCCTGTCCTCATTCTGACCACTCTGAAGTGTTTTTGTGGAGAAGCTGAAACGCAAAGGCTACCTATCTATTCTGGAAAAGAGGGAAGCCTCAGTCCACAAAGGCCCACATGCAAGGGCTTCCCTACCCTGGATATCTACATGAATGCATTTATGGAAGTGGAGCTTGGAAAAAAGTGTAATGTAGGAGACAAAAAACATATATAACGCTCGTGTATTAATATATAAGCATGGAAAAGCAGAATGTGTTGTTAATGGATACATGGTTATATTATTGGCCTATAACAGTGATGGCTAACCTTTTTGCCATTGAGTGCCAAAAGCGGGGGGAACGTGGGGTGTTTACACACGCACATGCCCATACCCATAATTCAATGACCCCCAGCACCCCGCCCCCTGCGCATGGGCGTGCGACTCCCCCACTTTTGGCATGTAATGGCAAAAAGGTTAACGGTGGGCCCGGTAGGCCCTCCCCAGGCTCCAGAGGCTTTCTTGGAGCCTGGGGAAGGTGAAAACGGTCTCTCCCCCCCCCCGGAGGTCCTCCAGAGGCTGGAAATGGCCCATTTCCCAACTTCCGGTGGGACAAGAAGGTCCGAAAATCAGTTAGCCAGCGCTCGCAGGCACGCTGGAGCTGAGTTAGAGCAAGGCTTGCCTTCTCACAGATATGGCTCCACATACTACCTATGGCACATGTGCCATAGGTTCGCCATCATGGGCCTATAACATGACCTCATACTCACCAACAAAATATTTTGCCCCTCCATGCTTATCTATTTCCTCATATTTATGTTTCCTTTCTTTGGTATAGCTCAAGATGGGTGTACATTTTGAGTTATACATGTGCCTCCTCCTATTTCTCCCTCCTCCTTTGTACATCTCTCTCCTCCTATTTCTCCAACAACCAACCCGTGAGGTGGAATGGGCTGGATAAAACTGGCTGGCCAAAGTCAGCCAATGGACTGCTGTAGTTGAGGGTGGACTGGAGTCACGATCTCTTAAGTTTCTAGTCCAGCACCCTAATCACTCTACTAGACTGGCTTCTGTCATCTCCTTAAAACAGTAACCCATCGCAGCGCTTGGCTTATCTTTTTCTAACTGATTACACAACATATATTCAAGTAATTTGACTAAACCCTAATATGACATTGAACAGCTAGCCTTTTGACAGCTACCTTGTGAGGAGGGATATAATTCTGGCCTTCCTGAAAGCAGGGACATTTGGAACCCTATGTTACAAGTATTATACTGTTTTAATTATGTCTGTTCACTGCCCTGAGTCCCGGAAGGGAGAAGGGCAGTATACAAATACAATAAAACTGGAAACTGGAAACTGGTTACAAGTGATATTCCGTTGCAGAACATTTGCACATAACCCAACGAAAAATTGTATCTGCCTAAGGCCGTGATGGCGATGGTGATGGCCAGGTGGCACCTGGAG
>JANHFK010001946.1:128156-140416 GCA_036250565.1 Sibynophis collaris | reverse complement strand
ATGAGGAGATTACATGAAAGAAAAATAGAATGCTGGAAAAAGGATTTTAAAATCTTCTTAGATTGATTTTGACCAAAGGAGTTCAAGTAATTTGTTTGTAATCTCTATTAAAACAAATTTGGAAACATTTCAAATGAATTCTAGAATATGCCTTTTCATAAAACCAAAGTAAAAAAAAATTGTTAGTTTTAAGTACTTTGGTCATTCTTCTTTGAAATGTTACTCATCTGACAATTTACTTTATAAATTATATTAGGGAAGCTTGTAGTTTTAATTTGGCTTGAACAAAAACACTTTCATCTCTATCTTTTAATACATTGATTCATTAGAAGTTTGTTATACACCTTTAATCAGTCTCCCAAAGCACATTATAATTTTTAAATGTTTCACCTGTACATAATAATTAGATGTTTAATTTTTCAATAATATTTTATCATTGTAATGCTTAATCGTTTTAGAATTAATTTTCAGAATTTAATGTAAGTTTCATAGTGATTATGGTCCTTTAAATAAGGTCATTTTACAGCTAAGTCACCAGCTTGGCACAGGGATGGAGCAAAGGTTTTAGGCTAAACAAAAATTAGGTGTTTGTAAAAAATTTCATTATATTATCAGGGTTATATTTTATGGTATTGGGCATGAAGACATTCACTAATTCACTACACTGCTATTATTAAACATATTTTTGAGCTTTTTCATATTCTACAATCATAAAGTCATAGTTAGACTTATGGTACATACTGGAATCAGATATGTAGGGTTATATGGAGCAAGTATGTGACTCTTCAGGAAGATGACAGGATTCTCCAGTGTATGAGAAGGCTCCCAGAAGGATAAACCCGCCTAAGGTGTGACCTGTGGTGGAGCTAATGATCTGGTATTTGCTTGCGTGCAAGGATGGACTCATGTTAGATACGTACATGTAAGCACATATTACAAGGAAAAAATTCTATTTATTTGTTTATACAGACTTGCTGCCTTTGAAAACATAGAACATCACATAGTTTTTAAAATGATACTGTATATTAAATAGTGCACCATAAAAGCAAAAATATGCTTAAAGATCAATAAATGGATTATCACATTAAAGAAACAAAGAATAAGATCATACAGTGCAAAAGTAGCCTAAAAATATAGGATATCCAAAATAAGCTTTTAAAGCCTTTTAAAAGATGTATGAGTTGGATCAAACATAGCTCACTCTGAAGGTATCATTATCTGTGAGAGGTTTAAAGGAAAAGACTTTTTCTTTCATCCACTACTGAATCACTGCCACTAGTGAGCCTATTTGTAAACAAAGTCTCTGTCCCGGCAGTTTCTGATGAATATAGGTGCTCCTTCAATAGCTTTGGCTTTGTGCCTAGAAGCACATTTGCAACTGATAGAGAATCAGAGGCATTCTCTGACGGCCATGACACACTTGAAATTATGGTTGGTCTATCTTTGGCAGATCAGATCAACCACTTCAGGTGGAAGAAATGTTACAGATACCTCATTTTAAATCTTCAAATCATGATTAGAATCAAATAGTGTGGTTTGGGATTTGCTTATTCTTGCTGCTGTTTTGTTTCTCTGAGTCAATGACTCCTGGAGACTGCTTGCACAAGTCTCTGCAGTTTTCTTGGCAAGTCTTTTCAGAAGCGACTTGCTTTGCTTTCTTCGTAATCCTGAGACAAAGCGACTGGTCTAAAATCACTCAGCTGGTCAAAGTAGGACTAGAATTCAGAGTCTCCCAGTTTCTAGCTTGATGCCTTAATCGTGACACCAAACTGACTCAGAATCAAGTTAGCATGCCATTATTAATGACTAGCCACTCTGGGAACTATTGGATCATTGATCCATAGATATTTTCTTACCAGATTCCTTAATGCCTTCAACAATGACTGAGTTTCTAATGTATTACCTTCACTGAAATAGTTCTTAAAAATTCAGGGAGATATTCAGAGATCTATTTGCCTTGAAAATAGCCCATATTTAATTGTATAGCACAGTTAAATATCAGCAGTTGATCACAAGAAATGTTTTATGACATTTTCTGTTATATAATAAAATGCTTTATGATGACATATGTTTATGTTATAAAATATGTTATAAAATTTGCCAAATTTCAATTTCAGGGGGGTATCCTGAATTTTGGACACCTTCTGTAAGTTAGTTCATTTGAGGTACTAATCAGTTTACTAAGGTATATAACTTACCACATCGTAATGGGGGACTTTAACTACCTGACTTCAACTGAGATAAACTCTGCACCTAATGGATTCTTGACAAACCTAGCATACAACATGTCTCCCAAGAGGTAGAGGAAGGAACTAGAGGGTCAGCCTCACTGAGCTTAATTCTTACTAACTGAGATGAAATGAAGGAAGGCGTTGAAGTTGCAGGAACATTGAAATTTTTAATAAGTTGAAAGACAAAAAGGACAAGTAGAAAAAGTGGAAACAGGGGCACATAAAGTAGAATATCAATAAATAGCTCACACCTGCAAAGATAAAGATAAAGTCAGAAAAGCTAAGGCTCAAAATGAACGAATGCTTGTGACAAATGTCAGAAATAACAAAAAAAAAATAAAACCTCCTTTCAACATTAAAAAAACCAAGAAAAAAAGTCAAGGAAATGATTGGCCCATTAATAGGATAAAATAACAAGAAGGTGACTAGCAGTAGAGAGAAAGAACTGCTTGACTCATTTTGTACATCTGTCTTTACACAAAAGAAAAAAACAGTCCAACCTATCAAAGAAATACTGTAAAATGCATATGAGGAATGCAAGTCAAATAAGCAAGAAAATTGTAAGAGCACCATTCACTGTAGGCAAGTTCAAATGAGAAGGACCACCCTTGATATCAACATGAAATGCACAACTCTTTACTGCGCTCCTACTTCAATATCTTTGTTTTCTGACTTCAATTGTGTTAAGCCTTGTGCATTTGAGCAAGTTTAAAGAAGCAAGAACAGATTTTAATACTGTATTTTTAATGCTAGGCTGGAGTAAATACAGAACCCTGGAAGTGGAAGGGTTTTTTCTTATTTACAGGGAATTAATTAAGGTGCAATCTCTTTGAATGATTTCAAATCATCCTAGGATTATTTTCATCTGGGTTAAGTTGCCATTTATGAGATAAACTGGCAGCTGATTCACACACCATCTCTGAATTGTTTGTATTTGTTCTTCCTTCCAGGCCCTTCCCAGGTTTCCCACAAACCCTCACAAAATGCCTTTATTGTGCCATTTGGATTTTTTGGCCAGGCTAATTGTCACTGGTTCTTTGATGAGTCAGCAAAGAAATGAAAACAAGTGAAGAGAAGAAGTTCATGCATGGCCATGAAGTTAGTTGTGCTGTCATGAGGGCAGATGAGCTGCCTTGCCTGCTAGCCAGGACCATTGTGGGGAAAATGGAAACAGCATTCCAATGGGCTAAACTAATTTGTAGATTGGCCCTGAGAAAGGTGCTGAGGTAAAATGCTGGTTTGAGCCATAAAAAGAGAGAGAAAAAAGATGGATTGCCACTAAGCCTGTGTCTCTGGAGCAATGGGTGTTTTGGAATCACTTTGTATGTTGAGCTTTTCGATTGGATTAAGCAGTTTTTTCCTGGCCTGAAAGAGAAAAGGGAAATAAAGATTTTGGAATCTAGAGAAGTGAAGAACCAGGGAGAAGGACATGTTTCACCCAAATGCTGAGGCAGAATATGACCAAGGAAATGGCTGCCTACAGACGGTTCAGAGGAAGTTGCATCCTGCAACATCAATGAAGAGGGAAGACTATCAAGAATCACACAAAAAAAGAGCACAGATTTTAAGAATGCACCAACATAAATCAGCCAATTCCTTATCTCTCAGTGAAAAAACGGAAGGAAACAGAAAAGGAAAAGGAGAAAGGGGGAAATTGTAACTAAGCAATAGAGTGGGTGGTTGCTAGCAAATAGCTCCGGGAGAGAGGGAGTAAAAGGTCAATCCTTTCAAGTAAGGAGAGGAGAAATACCTTCTACTGAGAGAATTGGACATACTGCTGTGTACAGTTCAGTTTTTCCCTAAATTTCTATAAATAGACAGTACTTGTACATACAGAAGAAACAAAAAAAACTATCCATGGTCTCTTTTTGGGAAGCAATTGTTCTATTTAAAAGTCTCATTCACACGGTGACATCAGTCACACTAGGACATTGATTCCTCCCTATTTCTCTTATTCCTTCTTTCCCACTCTGGTCCCACATATGCTGCTATTCCATTCATCATCCAAACTTGAAATTGCACCATGATTCTACTACATCTTACCCTAATATTATGCTCTGAATCTTGTGTTGCCTGCATCTCCTCCTAAATATATACAATTATAATGCCAAGAGGATGCTGAGATGAAAATAGCTTTGCATGTAAAGTTATTTAAATGTCCAAACCAAAATATTTAAATATGGCTTTACAAATTTACCATGCTAAAAATCAGCAACAAACCACTAAAAATCAGCAACACAGTTGCAACCTCGTACACTTTAGTTGCATTGTTAAGCATAGCAAAAATAGTAGGACAAAGGAGAAAGCAAACTATAACACAATGTAAGAACCAAATATGACAAACAGCACATTCTAGTTACTAGGTGAAATTTAATGGAATAAGTACCCAGAAGAATCATAAGGAGAAAGAAAGGAGAAACCAATAGATTTTTACATTAGAAGTTGTAATGAACTAAATTAAGCCTCTTGGGACTTCAATATAACTATTAGGCCCAATATTTAATACAGCCTTGTTCATTTCTAAGTTTCATGTCAAAAGGATAAGTTAAAAAAATGCTTTCCTAGACTTTGTATGGTACCACATGGGGACAAATCTCTATGCACCCTTGCTGCATATCACTAATAGGTGTTTCATCAGTAGCAATGGTCTCTTCGTGCATTTTTCTAGAGGGAACAGAACACTTAGAATACATGCTGGCCTCTTTCTCCTTACTGTCATCATTAGCAATGTGCACATTACAGTCCACAGTTCTTTAATTAAAATTAATTTCTAGTAATTTGGGACTTCAAACTGTTGTGGGATTCCAAGCTGAGTCAAACCAAAGAAACCTGGAAATGAATCTGAGAATCAGGCTGAACTGTGAGTGGCCAACTTTAACTCAACTCGACAATACTTTTTTTTCTGTAACAGACTTAAGCCAGAAGAGCACTTTAATTTGAAACATTGATTGCAATCATAGAAGTGGCTACTGTACATAATAGCTGCTCAAAATTCCCTTTTGTGCTCTACTGATGTGACCCAATTTATAAAATGGTAGGCACCGATGCACTAAAGAGTGGCACATTAGAGGATCAGCTGCTGGGGGATGTTGGCTGCTTCCTATTTCTGCTGTTCTTTTGAAAAACCTTAACTTTCTCTCTTTTGTCTAGATAGCCTGTGTAATTTTATTTCTTTTCTATAAATATAAAGAATAAGCAAAGGTTTTAGATTTCATGTGCTTGTCCAAAATTTCAAACCTGTTTAGCCAGTCCATCTACCTATAATAAGAGTACTGAACTTGAATAATGTACAAATCATGAAAAGGCACAAGCCACATTTTTTCCCCATCAATTGGTTTTCAGAGACTGCCTGGATTAGATCCTGCAGTTTTCTTGGCAAGTTTTTCAGAAGTGGTTTGCCACTGCCTCCTTTTTAGGGCTGATAGAAAGTGACTAGTTAAAGGTCACACAGCTGGCTTTATGCCTAAGGTGGGAGAGGAACTTACAGCCTCTTCATTTCTAGCCTGATACTAGTTTGTACCAAACTGGCTTTCAAATTATAATTAAAGGCTGCTATGTGGAATCTTAGATAAATGAATCTCAAAAGGGATGCAGTTTAATATCTGAAATTATAAACATAAGATAGAACTGGCTAATATAACAATGAACTCTTGCTCAAATATATAGAAGCAGATTCCTTAGGATCTATTGATTTAAAAAGCTTCTTTATGGAAAGAATGGAATAATATTTAATATGGGAGGGTGGATATGGTAATTACTATGTTTGTAACTGCTATAAGAAGATCAGAAGCTGCTTCTTTAGATAACTTTCTTGCTTTTTTGTTATTCACTTTTTTCTTTTATAATTTTATAATCTTTTTTCTATTCTAAAGTTTTTTAAAAACTTTATAAAATGTTCTTTTAATATTCCAGGTTTTTATATGCTGTATATGGCTCAGATGTTAGGTACAAAAAAATTACATGCCATTTGTAAAGATGTCAAGTTTGTTAAATTAGTTAGCCAAAATACCATCTTTATTTTTTTCCTATTTATTTGATTGACTTTTTCATGGATACATGTATATTCCTCACATATCTATTTGATTTTGGTTTTCCATTTCTCAAGGAGCGAAATAGTTTACCTAGCTGAATGACTTGATTATGCTGCCTTCTAGTGGTTATATAAAATAATTCATTTATAAAAAGATGCTTGGGATTTTCTTTGAAGAGTAAAATCGTATTACTGAAAGTTTGACAAATTGTTCTTTCTGTGATTGTTGGAAAAAATTTCTGGTTTGTATCCCTTTTTACTATACTTCAAATTTTACTGTCACCTTGAGTGTGATCACCATTTCCTTACTATGCTAAGACCTTTGACATTTTTCACCTAGAGATGAATCTGCTCCAGCAACAAATTAGAATTAGGACCTTTGTCACAACTGAAAGAGAAAATGGCAAAAGGATTATCCTAATAGAAAATGATAATAGATTTTGATGCCTATAGCCATCTGATGCAGCTATTACAACTAGCAAAGTAAATCCAGGTTACAAATATCAGCATTGCTCCAATTCCAAATCAATCGTGGTATGACCATGACTGCCTGGATGTCAAAAGAGAGTTTTTTACCTGCTTTTTAAAAAGTACAGAGAAGGCCCTACTTCATACACCTCCCAAGATGAAACATGAAAAGGCCATACGAAAGGCTAATTCAATAAAGACAAAGCAGATACCTAAGGGCCTCTGGCAGCATGACAGGTGCAGCATGTCCCATGTCCCTTTTTTGGCATCATAATTTCATCCACATTTCCACTACACCAGCTTGAGCTCTGTACTTAATATCAGCTGTCAAATGGGAAGACAATTCTGGACCCTATATGTGACAGGTGATATACTTATGTTTGACGTCAAATTCAATATAACTGACAATTCATATGCTTAGTGCCCCCACACACACTACATGAGCTGAACTTTCAGATCAAATCAAACAGCACAGCACAGGGAAGGCACCATTTTATTTTATTAAAGCAGAAGTTCTTCAAAATAATTTGGACTGATGGACTTTGGTATTTGCCTCTCTGTTTACATACACTGATCACACAGCAGTGATTCCCAAAGATTGCAGCCATGACCTAATAATTCCTTTTTAGAAAAAAGGTAATTGGGTTCTTCTGGCAAACTACTACCTTATCAGTTTACTAGCATTGGCAGGAAAATGCAGTATATGCCAAATACTTGTTCGAAACATTTCAGGACTGCTTATACCTACAGAATAAGATAGCCAGGAAATAATCTGTATTTAAAAGTAGTCACTACTTTTGGTCATGATCTGAGTTTGCAACACTGGACTGAGAAATAAACTTCAAAAGTGAAGCTATATACAATCTTCATAGATCCTGAGCAGCTTTTTTCTCAATCTCTGACTATGATCTTTGGTGTAAAATACAAAATTCCATCACAGACAGAAGACTTGTTCTGCTTTCCTACCAACTATATCACAATTCAACTATAATGGTCAGGTGTAGCTCTAAGGATCATTGTACCAAGGAAATCCCTGTTATCAAAGGAATTTAGCAGGGATGCATTCTGGCACTTTCATTACTCAATTATTATATTAATCTTATAATAGCCAAGATAAATAACCTTTCACATTATCCCTGAAACTGGCGAAGAAACATATAGCAATTCTTTTATATGCAAACAATGTGGTATTGCTCTCAGGCTCACATTGGCTTAAAAAAGAGCATTGCAAGCATTACAAGCCTGGCTGAATGCCTAAGAAATTAACTACAATAAAATCAGGGTGATAGTGTTCATGAAATGTTCTACAGTATATTGCACACCTGGAAATTAAATAATCCAATTGAGTAGTGCAGGTCATTCAAGTAACTTTTATTGTATTTCATGCCACAACTATGTGTAGGCTATGTATGAAATATGTAATTTAAAAAGCCCAAACCTACATCTAAAAATTAAACCTGGGAGTGCCAAAATCTTTCAAGTTAACTATTTTTAAAAAGAAATGCAGCCCATGCATGCTTGCCTAAAATTCTTCATACTTCATTAAAGACATGATCAAATAGTTCCTAGTAGACATATAATTGTTAAGAAGTTTGAATAGTTTATATCCAGTAAGCCTTCAAGAATATCTCACTATTTCCTTCACTGGAAATTTATACAGAACTTTTAACCTTTAAAAATCCCTGTTGAAAAATACAACACTTAGTTTCCCTTCAGTATTCTAATAGGACACAGCTACAAATGATGTTAAACTGCTCTTAATTGCATCACATCCCTTTGAGAAATAACACATTATAAGGAAAGAATAATCATAATCTCATGAAAACAATATTGATGTAAAACAAGTTTGTAAAGGTAGCTTGGGGAAATGTTGAAAAAGCAGGTCTACTTGTGTTATTTGACTAACATATCATTTTTAGTAGATAATCCTCTTTATTTTTCCAGCCAAAGCATTCAAAAGGAAAGACTATCAAACCATCATTCTCCTTTTATTACACATATGCACATTTTCTCTTGCAAAAGACTGTTCTAATGTGATATTTATTTTTCTATAATAAAAGAAGCTTAAAATATAGATGTGCAAGTAAATTATTTAATGTTTCATCATAACTGGAATGATTTAAGTAAAACAGCTAAAATCAATTGGCAACTAGACTAATGAGATCTCTTTTGTTCTATTAGTCTGTGTTATACACTGTTAGGAGTCAACATTTTCAAAATATTTTATAAAGCCAAAGAATAAACTGGCATTTTAATTCAAAGCACTAGAAAATCAAGGAATATAAACAAGTATTGTTTATTGTTCTAAGGGTAGATACCAATTATAGGCTCATAAAGGTAATAAAAAGAGAATAGAAGTCAGAAGGTGGAACAAAATATAAATCCATTTGAATTGGTATGTTGAATACTGAACATACCAGTTGAGTATGTATTTGTGTTGTACTGACTGTGTTTTCTTCTTTTTCTTCTTTTTCTCCTTTTTCCTTCTCCTAATATTTACCTAGTCATAAAACTTCAGTTCATAGTAGCTTCAGCCAATGGAGGGTTCATAGATCGTTAAAGTGACAATTCATGGAAAAAGAGATGGAATATCAATAATGAGAAAACCAGACATGCAGAAACAAACAAACAAAGAAACAACTAAACAGTATGGCCATATTCTGTGTTTCCTGCTCCAATTGGTATAAAATGATAGCAATCCATGTAAAGCTGTAGTATGCAGAGATTCATGTAAAGTTGTATGATCTGGGATATTTCTTAACTCACCTCATGAATGTAAAAATATATGATGGAATCTGTTATTCTAGCGGCAAAGATATTAGTGCCTGCTAAAACTCTCCATGACTGTCAGTTTTAGTTTCCTGTGGCTTACGAGCACATCAAAGAATTGCCATAATTTTAAATAACTTGTCAAAAGAAATTCCAACAGTGAAAAAGAAAGTTTGAAATACATGGTCTTAAATGAAAAACCTAAATGATAGATCCAAACAATTGAAGAAAACCAGAACTCTTTCTTTTCTTCATCTTGAATGATACAATGTGCATCCTAGCATCACAGTGTTATGAGTATCTCTGTGTCTAGATTTCCTCTTGGACTGGTTCATTTGGAGAATCATTTTGTTTCATGCCGTGTTATGAATGGATTTAGAATGGAATAACCCCATGTATCTTGTAATGTCTCAATTGGTTCTCAGTTCATTGATTTTATAGTGACAGGTGGAACAAATTCTATCAAGCCAAAATATAGCAAGTGAGTGACCAATTGAGCAAATATCCTTAAAATAAAGGAAAAGACTTTAAACATACTAATCAGTATCAATCTTCAGGGAGAATTATATGGACTATGACATTGAACTCTGTGGACTGAACCATTACTTGATTTTTCCAAGTTAGAAAGTTTTGTTCTCATTGTGGACAAGCAATTATTTTTATCACACATGACATAATGCAATGAGAAGATACAAAAGAAGCAAAAAGTACTTCTTTATATATAATGTTGAATGACAAAATTAAATGAATGATTGTGTTCTCTCAAACCCTTAAAACAGAAGTAAACAAGAAAAAATTACACTTTTAAAATTAAAAAAATCAATAAGCAGAACCATCAAAAGTAGAATTTTAAAAATTTGGGGCATTTGTTAAGATGATAAAAAATGAAGGATGACATATAGTGTCATATAGTGACAAAAGTACAAAAATAGTTTAATGATGATTAGTTTAATTAAATAAATCTATCAGAACATCAGGATGAATTAAATTATTAGGAATTGAACAATTAGAAGTAATTGAAATGCTGTTTTAATAAGTTCAGCTGGAAGATAGAAAAGAAAAGAAACTCTCAACAAACTAACAAAATACATCTGCTATCCTCTCTCCCCCATGCTTACTTGGTTTATTTGACAGGCCGTGAAGGCTAATACATTACTTGGGTGATAAATCATTTAGGTTCTACAAAAAGGTATTTATTACTAAGAGCAGCAACAGAAGAAGTAGCAGCACAATGGCAGGAAAATTACATGTTTGCAAGAAGACTTAAATGAGATTTATTGAAGAAAATTAGGCACAAGGTAAACATAAGTTAACCTCTGAGCTGAACTTAAGGAGTAGCATGCAGTGACATCAGCCCAGGGTAAAATGTCTAATTCCATTAATTTACTGGTCATGGTGCCAAGAAGGGCGAGGTGGAAGTTTAATGCTACTGAAATGTTGATAAACTCTCAGTGCAAAGTGAACATGCACATTCTATCCAACTGATTGAAAGGACCAATACATTTTTTGTCTCTTCTTTCAGATTGCTTAGCTTTGTGCCTTCAAATACAGCAAAGCACTTTAGCCATTCAAAATAAATTGAGCTGAGATAAGATGCTAAAGGAATGGGAATAAACTCCCTTTGAGATAGTGCTTTGAATTCTTAGTTACTCCAAAAGTTCCTAACAATTCAACTTTTGATAACTCTGAGAGGCTTGCCGGGAAGACAGTTCCCTGCACTTCCCAACAAAAGCCATTCTTTATCCCACCCCAACCAATTTTCTGCTGTAAGATTTTTAAAAATGAAAGAAAAAAATGAAATGTAGTTACTAACAGAAAATGGCACTATCTGGACAATTCCTTGACTCTAACTTGTATGAGTTGGAGTGGGAGATGCACACCAAAAAGCATTGCCAAAAACACTCTGGATCTGCAGTAGCATTTTTCTCATATCATATATACCTAAACATTTCAAGTGGCACAAACAAAGACTGATTTTAGGTTCTGCCTCAATGATGTAAGTTCATTAATTTTTTACTTACTGGCCCTGCATATACCCTCCTAGTACTACTATTATCAATCACCACCTTTCCCATAATCAAATAAACTATTTTTCATTAGTTCTGTTTACTGATTTCTTTCATGAAAAGCACTGTGCTTCTCCACACAGAGACCAATTGAAGACCTATTTAGAGAGGCACTAAACTTCTATCAACATTCTGTTTTGCAGTTTTGACAATCTATCTTAGACTGAAAAACTTATTCTTTGCTTTCTCTTGCTGCTTTTCCAGTATAAAATATTGATTTCCTACTCATTTTGATCCAGAGCAGTTGTCTGTTCAACAGACTTTATCGATGTGTATAGGGTTTTCATCTAAGCAAGAGTGGGGATCTTTTGGCTGAAGAGTTCCTAGTACTACCAATAAAAATTATTGCAGAGCTATTTTTCCCTTCTCTCCTTAAGTGACTGCTCATGTCAAGAAAACATTGGTAAAAAACAGACTGTAGACACAACAGTACAGCTCTGGTAGAATTCTATGTCATCTGGTCCGTTTCCTGAAAAATCTATTTGGGAAAGAAGAAAATTACTCATCTGAAAATCTCATCTGTAATCAGTCTGAATCTGTTACTTTTTCACAATACTAAATTATTCCTTTAAAATACACATCCCATTATATTTTCACATTTGCCCATGCATACTCATATTGTGATGTATGTATTTGATTTCCTTCTCTCTCTTTATTTTTTCTTTCTTTTTTTCTTTCCACAGCAGCCAGAAAAAT
>JANHFK010001946.1:110337-121806 GCA_036250565.1 Sibynophis collaris | reverse complement strand
AAAATATATTTTTTTCTTTTTTAGTTAATAGATTTTCAAATTCATAAACATATAAAGTATGTTTTGATACAAATTGATCATTACTTACAGAATATGAAAATCTCCAAGGACAGCAGCTACACTGTCATTTGGTTTCAGCATCACTGCATAATATTTACCGCTTGGATGTCTCTGATAAAAATCTTAAAAACAATGTACAAATGTATATGACTTGTTCAGCTATTTAACCAGTTTTTACTCTTTGTGAACAAATATATATCATTTTGCTAGGATTGTCTGCCAATATGTTCTTCTTTGAGTTCTTCTAATGTCAAGTTTGTGTCATCCTTTAACTATTTTCTTCCATATTTCCAAACATTATATGACTGTATCCAAAATATTTAACTTTAGTACTTCCCATACATATTTTGGATTAACTCATCTAATGCTGAATTTTTTGTACTTCTTGCAGCATAAAGTGGCCTCAATTTTATCTTGCATCAAAATTATAGTCATCAGCCTATCTGATCCAGTTTAATTGTTCCGTTGTGATCTTTTGGTACATAGCAAATTTCTAAGCCAATATAAATGTGTTACTACTTTAGCTTGGCCTCTGCTTCTTTCTATTGGGTTGTACTGCCTGTTGACATAATCTTAGTTTTAAATATTGAATAATAGACTAGCATTTGCACTTTCTTCTTACCTTCAATAAGAGATTATTAAACTTTCTTCAATTCCAACCATCAAGATTATATTATTAGCACATTTAAGGTTGATGATGATTCTACCAGCAATTTTATTTCCAATTTCCATTTCATTTTCTTTCAGTTCAGTATTTCTCATGATATATGCTTGTACACAAGTTAAATAAATGACTGAACTTAATGTAATCTTTTCTCAACCTTGAATAGTTTTGTTGCTCCATGTTCCTTTATAATTATGACTAATAATCATGAAAAAATGTTCAATAAGCAGATAAAGTGACACAGTACATCTGTTTTAAAGACCTATCCAAAATTTGTTATGGTCTACACTCAGTAAATCTTTTGGATAATCAATAAGGCAAAAATAGACACATTTTTCAAAACTCCTTTAGCTTTTTCACTAGGTATTAGCAAAACCTCCTGTGTGCTACTGCTTATTCTGAACTTTTCTTGTATATTATGTAGTCTTGAAATCTAGACTGCAACATCTTGAGCATTATCTTACTATCGCATGAAATAAATGCATTTATCTAAGTACAATATACATATACTACAGAATCATAGAGTTGGAAATGAACGTCAATGTCTACTAGTCCAGTCAAGTTCTGTCCCGTCTTCCAGTCCAGTGCAGAAATCCTCATACCATCCTAAATAAATGCCTGTCCAACCCTTGTTTGAAATATTCAATGATGGAGCACCCATGACTCCACAAAATTCCTCCATATTTCAAGCTTGAATCTTCTTTTTTGTATCCTATCTTTGGGAGCCATGGAGAATACTGTATATCACTTTCTCCCCAACGCAGCCCTTTATGTATCAGATATTGATCACGCCTCTTCTTCCCTCTTCTTTTAAAATAAACATTTCACTTCCTTTAAAAATCCTTCATAATAATTGTATCCCAGCCTCTCCCATGTTTGTCTTTTTCTGAACTTTTCTGAACTTTTCCTAGTTCCTCAGCATCATTCTTATATCATGATGGCCAGAACTGGACACATTATGATCATTTCCTGTGACCTCAAAACTATATTTTTGTTTATTGCAAGGTTGCACTCACACTTGGTAACTGCAACTCACTTAATCTGTGATTTACCATGGCACTTAGATCCTTATTGTAAAAATGGTACCTAGATCCTTATTGTAAAAATATGTTCCCTTTTGTTCACCTGGGTTTTTTTCCCAAATGAGTATAGAATTGTACATTATTTTTGCCATTGCACTACATTGTGTTTAATACAGTTCAGTTTTCAGGTCTATCAATATACTTTTGATACTTAAGTTAGCAATGCCCCTCATTTTGGGGTCAGTCTGCAAATAGAAGACCTTTGATTCTCCTCAGTTAAGCCATTTATTAAAATGTTGAAGGGAAGTAGACGTTGAATACAGAGGCATCTTACTGGATGTCACTCTCATATTGACACAATAACCACCATATGTTGAATACAGTCATTCAACTAGCTATAAATCCCTTTGAAATTAGAAGTAGACATCATAGCTTATTTGTGACTCATCAGTAAAATTTCATTGAGTTCAATGGCATTTCCCCCCCAGTTAAATATGTATCTAAGTCCTAGTTATCTCTAAAGTTTTATTTAATGCATTTCTAGAAAAGCAATTATTCTTACCTGGCAGGCTTTGCACACACTATTGTTATAGTAAATCTCGTGTATTTTGAGATAACAGAGATTAACTTTTTAAAGATTCAGTGATCTCAATATCTAAAAGTTCTTTAAGAGGTTTAGCTCTAAGAATACATCTACTTCTCCAATCAATATTTAGTTGCTTATCAACATCTTGGGTACAGTTCTATTAATTAAGCTTCTTAAAAAAAATTAACAGAGTCAGTTTAACGTGTTAAGTTTTGCATTTTTTCTGTAAGCTTAATGGATGATTTGATACTAGCTTTGAAAGCCAGCCGTGCAAGCTAAAGCTTTTATTGCGTTTGCTTGATTTTGATTATTCCTGTGGATTTTTATTCTCATAGCAGTACCAGCTTAACTGCATGATGTACCCATCCTTTTCTCTTTAGCTAATTTGGAAGCAGCAAAAAGTTTTTTTGTCCTTTGCAAACTACATACTTAAAATGTAGATGGTATCTTTTAAATTTTATTGAAATCAGAGGTGATTGAGAAAGTTTAGAAGTTTGCATGAAGCAAAATGTGTCTATTTTATTCTCCATTTACATCATTTTAGTACTTATTTTAATTTTATGAATCAGATGTTTATCTCACTAAGTTAAAATACAGCAGCATTTATGTTAATGTGCATTTTAAAAAAGAATTCATTCTAAGACTCTGCCTATAGTTACCGTAATTTAAGTATAGTTAACAACCAAACCAAGACTACTTTATTATTAATAAATAAGCAGTTGATAAACATTGGCTCTAAACTCCAATCAATTATTTTTTCCTAAGATGTACCCTAATAGTATAAAATCATAGCTTACCACAGAATAGTTTTCTCAAACCTGGGATCTCCATAATAAGATTGCAATTCCCCTAGTTCCTCAGCAACATGGCCAATTACCAAAATAATTGGAAAGGATGGGAATTGCCTTAAGACATTTCAGAAAAACATTTTCTTAGCCATTTCAGAATGAATTTATTAGCTGTAATTGAAAGAAATAACTATAGCACAAATCTCTATGACTGATCAATAATACTTTTCTTTTGACATCACTGCTTCATATTTATTTGACATAAGGCTTTTCTGTTCCAAAGGTGCACACAAAATTAGATTTAGATAAGCGAGAGTGAGCTACCCAGAAAATTCAATGAAGAATAGTCAAAAGTCTAGACCAAGGGTCAAAATAAGGGAGATATTACTAAAGCTACAAAGAAACAGGTGTGAAGATAAATTCAGTCAATCCAAGGGTCACACATTCAAGAAAGTAAACTACAGCCAGGCAGGACCACAAGAAAAGCCTTTAATATATATATTTCTCAGTAACAATATTTTGCTGCAGGCTGAAATACAGAACTCCAGTCAAAATGGGATGAATTGTCTTTCTTCCAGAGAAGTCAGACTGTTTAGTATGGTTCTATACCATTTGGCATTCATGTCCCTCTAGCAGGTTTGGTGAGCCAAAGGAATCTCCAAGGTCAGATAACTCAGAAGAATGGAATGAATCCCAAGGCAAATCTGAAGCCTTAGACAAAATACTTATCTCTGATAATTTATCATCCAACTCTTCTTCCTCAGAAATATTCAGAATTGAAGAATTATTATATAACCATTATTTTAGAATGTTCTCAATCTGAATATGGAAGCAGTCATTTTGGTATATTGTAAAAGAAACCTTTAAAGTAATTTAAGAGATTATAAATCATATCAATGTTCACATGAATATCTTCCAGTCCTTACTAAACACAAACAGCATACAATTAGAAATGTGGAATTAAGAATTTGAGCTAGCTCATAATTCTCTTGCCTACCTCTTAGCAATTACACAGGGGTATGTTGCATGATCAGGGTAGGAGGGAAATTGGTAGATTACCAAGAGAATATTCATTGAGGGTACGTCACAATTAATATTTGATAGGAAATCAGGAATGTCTGATGAGTCAACGACTTAGCTTTCTAGTCTGACCTCAAATATATAAATGTTTTATTGAGAGCCACGCTTTGTCCCCTGCTGTGATATGTAGGCTTTCCTGCTGTTTCTGATTCTCAGACTTTGGGGCAGGACTGGAATTAATTAGGTAAGAACTTTATTGAAGAAAAGTTAGGAAGCCATAACTAGATTATCTCTAGTTATTTTTAATGGGGTTGTTTTTATTTCAGATTTGCTATCATTTTATTTTCACCGACTGAGAATTAAACTGGGGAAGAAGAAGAATTTATATAATCCTACAAATAGTGTCAAAACTCACATTAGTACACTCTATCTAATTCATCACTAATAGTGATGATGGTGATTTAACACATAAGAGACTTCAATATTTTTTTTCAGAACAGAATTGAAAATTGAAAACCCACAGTGTAGGAAGACTTTCTTTGATGAAGTAGGGATGACAATAGGTATTCACTGTTTGTTTCATTATCTCACTGAATTTGTCCAGTGGTCAAATTCTGATGCTGCAGTTTTTATAATTATCTGTCACAAAAACAATATCCAAATGATTGCAGTTTTTTTAATTAATATCAGAAACGAAGGAATATACACTTTATCCTTAATATCTTGTTTTCAATGATTAAATTACATGTATATGCTATATAAAAATAAATTGAAATAGATGAATTGTTTAGTTTTTATAAATATTGTATTTTAATTCTAATGAATTATATAAATGAGACATTGTCTAATTTACTTTAAATGATGCTGCTAGGTATCAAATGAATATTCTTTTGCCAATAACACCTAATTCAAATCAGTATATTTTGCAAGATTAAACCTTCAGTGAAATGAGAAAATGTGCAACTGCTTATCCTTTACAAGAATTGCAAAAGCATTGTTCTGGTGTCTACTTCAGAGCTAAAGATCTTAACAATAAACAGAGTATGAAAGTCTGGATGCTCCAATATTGATTTAAGATGAATTTATAGTTGCATCAATCAGAACCATGCTGAATCTGTTCATTCTATCAGTAAAGAAATGTGGTCTTCAATAAACCACATAAATGGGCTATTATCTGGGCAAACAAGCCATAAAGCAGCTGTAACAATTTGTGTCACCCCAAAGTATTGTGTCTTGTTTACTGTCTGTAGTGACTGCCAAGATAACACTGCATCAAATTTTCATGGCCCAGTTTTAACTGATGTTAAACAGGGATTTCCTTTCATTCAAATCAAAGGCACAATTCTCTAATTTAATAGTGGAGGTCCTATAAACATGCCGCTTTTACATGAATTCCATATTCCTATGGTGTTGGTGATGACTGAGTAAAATAAATTGATTAAATATATGGTCATAAAACAGTTCAACAGATTTCTGAAAATGCTGAGTCACTTTTACAAGTTTAGGCTTGTACAAGCCTAACAGCATGTCCATACATGTGAAATGGTTCAATCAAAGTCTAGAACACAATTTTCCCTTTGTCTCCTTAATACAAACTTTAGGCACTATAGTTTGAATCAAAATTAGTTTAGTATTATGGTTTGCATCAAGATCAGCTTGCCTGCAGGCATGGAACAGCATAGAAATATAAGTGAGTGAGTGAGTGAGTGAGTGGATCTAATTTAATGTACATTATAGTATCATAGAAATACTCCATCAAATTTGAAATTACCATCAGGGAAAGCCAATTTTTCCTTCTTGTTATATTCATAGAATTGTAATCAACCGGCATTTGTTTGATTTCTTTTTTTACAAAGAAAATGGGGACATTGATGATTAATGTGGAATGTCTGACAAGTCCTATTGTACTTCTTTTTTCTCAGAAAATTTCTTAAGCCTTACAACTCTTATTCACACCAAGATTAAAGATATCCAACTGGGACACATGCCATAAACAGCAAATAAATCCTAAGGGTGATGAAATGGCAGTTGGTCTCTGTGGATTTTATTGTTGTTTTATTGTTACGTTGAACACAGAAATCCTAATATTTAACTGAATACTGCATCTCAATTTCCTAATATTGTAGAAACTATTTTTAAAAGAACTGCTCCCCACAGCAATTTTCGCCAGGAGATAATTTGGTCCTTTTGAGCACATTACCATGGAGGTATATACGATATGGACAGAAAGAAAAACTAGAATTATTGAGCTCCTGATGTTTGTTCAATCACTATGCCATGGCTTTTGGTTTAAAAAAGCTTAAATTTCACGATGCAAATATGAGCATTACATACATACATCTTATTTCAAGTGTTCCCAAGAATGAAAATAGACATAATTATATGTGATACAAATCATTTTTATGTATACTGTTTGCTGATTAACAAACAAAATGTATAGTACTACATAATCTTGCCCTTAGAGTAAGAGTGCACTTAAGTTTTCTTGTCACAAATCAAAGACACGCACAGGCAATGTTTATCTGGAATGATTGCTCCAGACAGGGTTTTGAAATCAGAAGAGCTGCATCCTGCCCAAAATGTGAGGTTTAGTTTTATACCCTCTTGAATAAGATTACAGTATCATCCTAGTACTCTGTTCTGCAGAGATGGCAGAAAGATTTATGGTATTTGGTGGCAGCATCTCAAAATAGCAAATGTCAGCAAAGAAAGGAGAAGAAATGTATACAGCAGGGATACAGATGCCTGATGCACAACCACAAGCCAGCAGGTGCTTGTGTACCCCAAGGATGAGTCATAAATCATTTGAAATAAAAGAAAAATATAAAAATAATGCAAGCAGCTAAAATATAGGACAAAACATGCATGTATGAAGTAAGGCAGGAAAAGAACTGAAATAAGGATAGAGCAAAGAAGTGAACATATCAATCAATGGCCTAATATCGGCCATGTGAGAAAATAGACTCAGAAACCTGGTCAAAAAGCCTGGGGGAATATCCAAATGTATAATCTGTCTGTTCCTTTATAAATTGAATCAGTTTTACATACAATCAATATTTTTTTTATTTATAAAATTTATTGGCTACCCATATTACCACAGGTTAACTGCAGGTGGCTTGTACACACATGAATGCCAATCGCTAAAATTGAATTACAGATTATAGGGCAGAGGCAGGCTAGGGGTAGGTGGGATCTGTTATTAATCAGCCACCTCCACTGTGATGCTCCCCAATTGGGGTCCAAGCTAACTGGCAGAGCCAGGTCTTTAGGTCCTTACGAAAAGATAGAGGGTTGGGGCTGACCTCACATTGGTGGGCAAGATGTTCCCAAGAGCGTATACAACAGCAAAGAAGTCTCTTCTCTTGGACCCCGCCAGCCAGAATAATTGGGCTGACTGCAGCATGACTCCTTTACTGGCATAGATGGGATGAGACAGTCCCCCCAGTACCTGTACCCATGCCACAAAGGGCTTTAAAGGTAATTTTCAACACCATGAATTGCAGCCAATGCAGCTCACAGAGCAGTAGTGTTACACAGGCCATTCTTCTGGCCCCAAGAACTGCCCATGCTACAGCACTCTGTAGCAGCTGTAGCTTCTGAATGCTTTTCAAGGGTAGCCCCATGTAGACCACATTACAACAGTCCAACTGTGAGATCACTAGAACCTAAACAACGGAGCGCAGGGATTCCTAGCACAATAACCCAAAGTTGTGCAAAAGCTCTCCTAGCTGTGACTGCCACCTACACTTGACCAGGAGTTGTGAGTCCAGGAGACCCCCCAAGTTATGGACCAGATCTGTCTGGGATAGTGCCACCCCATCCAGAGTCAAAGATGACGAAGTCCCAGTTGTCAGGTCAATGTACCCTAAGTCCTTTGGCCTTGCCAGGGTTCAGTCAAAACCTGTTGTTCCCCCATCCAGACCCTCACAGCCTCCAGCATCATAAATGGGCAGCCATGGCATCACTTGGGTCATGAGGTGTGGAAACATAGAGTTGGGTATAGTCAGCATACTGCATATATATCAATAGGATGATCTCACCTAGCAGTTCATGTAGATGTTGAAAAGAAGTGGAGAGGGTACTGAGCCCTGTGGCACACCACAAGGAAGCAGCCAAGGGCTGGACCTCTTACTCCATATCAATAATGATTGGGACTGGCCTTGAAGAAAGGACCCAAACCAGCTCAAAACTGTGCCATTCAACCCCAGTCCCCATTGCCAACCCAAAAGGATGCCATGTTTGAGGAATTTAAAACCACTGAGAGGTCAAGGAGAGTAAGGATGGTTGTACTGCCCCCATTCCACTCTCACCAAAGATCCTCAACAAATGTGACCAAAGCTGTTCCATCTCATAACCAGACCTAATCCTGACTGAAAGGGGTCCAGATAATCTGTTTCATCCAGGACCCTCTGAAACTGCCAGGTGACCATCTTTTCTGCAACCTTCCCCAAAAAGGGGAGGTGAGAAAATGGATGAAAGTTATTCAGGCAGGTGGGATCCAGTGATTTTTTTTAAGGCAGGGGAAAATCAGAGCCTCCTTAAAAGCCCCTGGAAATGTGTCCTCCTCTACTGCCTGGACTCACCCTCTAGTCACCCTCCTGGAAGCTTTCACCATCCAGGAGAGACAATGATCTAAGTGAGAGGTGGTGGTGCTGACAACATGAAGTGCACCCTGTCCACTTCATCAGGGCCAACAGGTCAAACCATTCCCAGATAATTGGGCAAGACTTCTCTCCAGGCATCTCATATGGATTATCTCTGCACATGGGATCCAATTTGAAATGAATCTGAGAGACTTTGTCCATTGAGTGCTGAACAAACTCCTCTGCATGGCCCAGCAGATTATCACCTGAATCTCCCTGACCCAAGAGGGATCAGGTGACTCCAAACAGGACCACTGGGCAATAGTCTGAGGACTATTTGTTGCTTGTACCACCACAAGGTAGGCCATCTTAGATCAATAATGTAGAAATACATTAAAACTAAATGGAAATAGTAATGTAATTAGAAAGATTTCGCTTTTATGGTCCTCACCATGCCCGAATCAGAGGTATTCCCTATGATGATGCTATGTTTCTGGACAAAGTTTACTTTGATACATATCTAAAAGCATTAAAGCAACTAGATATTTGAATTGGATTGGATGGTTAGATCAATAAACAAGAACCATACTTTAGACTTTCCTAATTGCAAATTGCATTAGTTCGTCTGAAGAAGTTATTGACTGGATTTGAGTTAAACTACATTCTACATACGTGGGGGGGCTCAAAAATAACTACAATGCTTATAGTTTTGCTGGGTCTCAGTGCTAAGTCCTAAGGCGTGATTTGATTAGTTCCTGCAGTATTCCAAGTTATCACATACTAATCTGCATATTCAATAATACATTAGAAATCTCAAATTAATATGTGAGAGCAAACTCATTTCAATTAAGATCCTATGTAGTACCCCAATGATCACTGATGCAAGTATCAACTCAAACATTGACCCTGGCACAGCCTTCAGATTTATCAGTTAGTTGTTTATGCTTGCTGTTAAGCCCTCAAAAGCTAGTACCATTACCCCAAATCAGGAAACTTGATTAATAGGAGAATCTACTCCAACAGATGGGATAATTTTGCAGCAAATTTTGTTACAGGCTGTAGATTAAAAAAATCCAAACATAATCATTAGAGAAGTTCTAGTGCATGTGTAGCATCCATTGGGCCAAGAAACATTGCTGTTAAATTTACAGGTGAAACTATTAGGCAAAGTCAAGGCACTACACGCCAATTCCTGCACCAAGTCAAGGATGTCCAATGCTTTGGGCTTTGCCAATTACTACAAAGCCTTTATTCCTCAATTTGCCATATTCACAGCACCTCTAGCCAACCTCCTAAGGGACCAAAATTATGGAGTGTAAGATGGAATAGGGAGCTTTTGACACCCTAAAAGTCATGTTTACTTTGGAAGTTATCATCAAACACACTGAGCTGACACAACCATCATCGAGACAGACACGTCATCAGATGTCACAATGTCTTGCTGCAAACAGTTGCACTGTCCAGAACTTTATTCCCATGTGCCTATTGCTCTTCCAGTGGAGAAGCAATTAACAATCTGGGATAAAGAGTTCCTGGTGGTGAAAGTGGCTTTCAAAGTGTGGAAACATTTCTTTGAAGAGGCTCAGCACCAAATTGAAGTCTTAACAGACCATAGAAACATGGAGTATTTAAAAACAGATAGAAAATTTAATGAACAGAACATCCAATAGTCTGTTTTTTGTTCATTTCAATTTTAAAGTGATTTATATTCTGAGTGGGCGCAACCAGAAAGTGGATGCAATGCTTTGTAAAATGGAATACACCCACGTGGAAGACAAATTATTGCCTTGGTTGGTAATCCCTCCTGAAAAATGTGCAGCTATTCAAGAGCCTGTGGACTTGAAAACAAACATCTGTTTAAGAGCAACAATGTGACTCATTGATGGTGACATGGCATGGCAAATTAATCTAAGGCACCAGAGAACCACCCAGTTCTTGGTACTGGGAGGACAATCTATTCCATTTCTGAGGGTGCTATTATGTCCCTGCCAGCCCATTACAGGGGCTCATCTTATGGCAATATGATGACAACCCTGCAGCTGGCCTCTCTGAATTCTTTAAAACACTCCACTTGCCTTCATCGACTTTTTTGTGGCCTTGAATGCTTCATGATGTGGTAGGGTATGTAGCTTCTTTTGCAAAGTGTCAGCAAGCCAAGAATGCCACAGGTACCCCTCCCACACTGTTACAGCTCACCCCTCAAAGTCTCCATTGTGCTGTGTCATTGGATTTCCCCAAAGATTTTCCAGATTTCAAGGGAGCTACAACCATCTTGGTTGCTAGTTGATATGCTGACCAAGATCCCTGTGCCAGAGTTCCAACAGC
This sequence comes from Sibynophis collaris, assembly GCA_036250565.1. NCBI lineage: Eukaryota > Metazoa > Chordata > Lepidosauria > Squamata > Sibynophiidae > Sibynophis > Sibynophis collaris. The sequence continues at coordinate 110,758 of JANHFK010001946.1, read as the reverse complement.
ATGGGAAATCACACAACAGTTCATATATCCTGGTTGCATGGATTACCCAAGAGACTCGTGACAGATCATGGGGTTCAGTTCACAGCCCAGTTCTAGCAGATGCTTCTTCAGAAGGAGATTGTCCAGATGTGCCTGTCCTGTGCCATTTATCCATAGACAGACGGAGATACGGAACATATGAATGCCATCCTAGAACAATACCTCAAATGTTTCATGATCTTCCAGCAGGATAACTGGTCAGACATGGTGGTGGTGGCTGAATTTGCTTATAAAAACTTATATTCCTGGGGACTTCACTTCCGGTTTCCGTAGGCGGCGGTCGCTCGGGATTTTTCTCTTTCCCAGCGGCCGTTTCCCGACCCCCTGGTGGGCCCCCACGGGGCACAGGAGACCCAGATTGGGGTCTCCTGCCGAACGGGCG
>JANHFK010001946.1:50802-64684 GCA_036250565.1 Sibynophis collaris | reverse complement strand
ATATTTAGTAAGAGAGAGAGAGAGAGAGAGAGAGAGAGAGAGAGAGAGAGAGAGAGAGAGAGAGAGAGATTAGTAGTATGTAAAGGAATCTCCCAAAGTTCTCCTTTCATACTGAACTATTAAAACAGATCCTCACTTATTTTGAGCTTGGCAACTTTGTAGATGTTTGGCCTAAAAACATCTAATGAAACTTTCCAGTAAATGAGATGAATAAGAGGTGTAACAAAACCCTTTAAAACTGGCAGTAGTACATGCTAATTACAACAAAAAGCTTTTTAAATACGTATTTTCCTCAATCCTAAGTGCCTTTTCTTTTTTCAGAGCAAACCACAATTGACTATTAATATGCTATAGTCATTATATTCACCTCTTTTTTTTCCCAATCATCTCCTAGAAGCCCAAACAAGATGAATGGCTATATCATCCAGCTAAAAGGCTTTTGTGGTTTTAGTCATAAATGCTTCCATCTCTCAACTGTTAACTTCCTGAAATCTAATGCTTACAATTGTTGCCTAAATTGCACTTATGCCTTTCTCATTCCAATACTTGGTCATCTATTTTAAACTGCCAATGCATGCTTGTTTTTATTTCTGATGATTTTTAATTCCAGTTTTTGTTATTGAGTAGAATTGGAGAGTTTAAAAATATGAGATAGACCAGCATGACTGTATGCCATAAGCAAATTCATTTAAATACAAAAAAGCTAGTCAAAGATGCTTCTCAAGGAGTTTGCTACAGCTGTATATAGTAACCTTTATATTTACTTGCAGGAACCCATTTAAAGGTTGTGTAAAGACTTAAGAGTTGCATGCTATGTAATTCTCCTATGTATTTATTGTTACAATTATGCTAATATTAGAAATAGATTCTTGTTGCTCTATTAAGGGATAGTAACAAAATTAACATAATTGGCTACCAACCCATGTCTTCTCCCATTAGGCAGACTTACTTTTTGATATATGTTGCTAACTCAGGGATTAGGCTATTTGATTCTCTAGAAAGGTTTTAAACTACAATTCACAATTGGTCTGGCTACCTTGCTGGGCTAGGCAAGGCTTCAGGTTCCCTATCCATTCCTAATCTATAGGTAGAACTTTTAGACTCTTAAGAGTTTGAAGAAATTATTTGAAAAACAAAGTCACTCCCTGCTATAAACTGTCCTTGTTTCAAATCACATAGTAAAGAGGATCCATCACTTAGTACTGTATATAGGTAATTGGTTCTTCTATATTCTTCTTATGTTTAGGAAGTTTTTCTAGCTCTCAGTCAGAAATCTACCTTTCTATGAGTTTGTCTGGTAAAGTAGAGCATAGTGGCCTTTATAAGTCAATACTTTGAGAGCAGATATTAAAAGATGCTGACCTTAGGAAAAAGGACAATATTCTGTTTAGATTCCTAGCCAGAAAAAATCTAAAATAACGAAATACAATACAAAATAGACAACATGTTATTTTCAAGAGTTGACTGTTAAGCATGAGGGTTTTTTGTTTATTAGAATTCCAGTTATTATTGTTGGTGTATGTTTGCAAATGTTTTCCCCTAGTTCCACAGGGGTCCATTTTATACGAACTCTTTAACTGATTGTAAACTTCTTACTTACATGGAATGTGAGGCTTTGATCTCCCAGATATGTTAATCATTTCAAATCCAATGACCACTGTTATAGCAATAGCAATGCTTCATAGTGCTTTTACAGCCCTCTCTAAGCAGTTTACAGATTCAGCCTATTGCCCCCAACAATCTGGGTCCTCATTTTACCGACCTTGGAAGGATGGAAGGCTGAGTCAACCTTGAGCTGGTGAGATTTGAACCGCTGCATTGCAGCTAGCAATCAGCTGAATTAGCCTGCTGTGCTGTACTCTAACTACTGGGCCACCTCGGCTCTTAGAGATGCCCTGGTTGGTTTTAAACCATTCAGCAGTTTGTTCTTGGTTCATCTGAATTCTTTCTTTATTAATATGTGGAAACCGCAGGCAGTGATGTCAATGTGGTTTTCATTTGTCATAGGTAATTCTTAATAGCCTTTTACAAATATCTCTAGAACAGATCCTGGAACCTAGAATATATATACATCCTAGGTTTTTTCCCCCCAAACAATCTTTTAAACAACAAATCTAATAATATTTATATCATAGCATGATTGATTATATAAATATTAACTTTGTGCCATGAGTGTGAATGCATCTTCAATTCTTTTTTTTCTGTACTCTTACACTACAACTCTGTTTCAGTGCGCTAGTCAGTATCATTTGTCAGGGTTCAAATAATGCTGAGAGACACTATTTTATATTTTTTAGCTTTTAAAACTATTTGTATTCCACTCTTATCTTGGTCAATGACCATAATAAATATTTGATTGATTGATTGCTGAGAGAGAAGAAACCTTTCTGCATGCTTTTTCAAGAAAAAGAAGAGGTTTGTATTTGGTACATGTGTCTAATTTTTTATTTGGAGAATATTACAATGAAGTTCTTCAAAGTACCATAAATCCAAGATACATAGGTCTTTGTCACTTTATATCTATTTTAAGTCTTTCTGTCATGTTTATCATGTTTACTTTCTTTATCCCTTTCAAATTGATTGCGGAAAAACAAATCTAAATGTGGTATGATTGTTAATGTTTTTCTTTTGCAAATATGTCCTCTAGATAACCTAACTTTCCCAGTCTTTTGATGCTCTGATATCCTTACTAAAACTAAAAAGACATTAAGATTTTGAGCCATTCTGTGCTGTAAGATATAGTGAAAATATAGCACAGATACTGTATAATAGAGCTAAAAGCATAGAGCATTGTATTTTTGGTAAGCACAGTTGTCAACAAGCTGTTTTAATCTATAACTTTTCTATATTTTCTAGTTAGCCACGGGACATTTATATTTATTAGCTTAATAAGTCTAATTATTGTATATTTTGCTTGCTTTGCTTCATATACTGTAATATGCTGGCCACGAATTCTAAGAGTTGAAGTCCACAGATCATAAAAGGGCCACATTTCCTCACCCCCGCCCTAAATGGATGAATTCTGATTGAAGAAAGTGATCCTAAAGAAATTGAATGAGCAATCCTATACAGGTAGTTCTCATTCAGCAATGGTTTGAAGTTACAGTGGTGATGAAAAAGTAACTTTACAACCAGTTGTCACATTTATAGTTTTTAGAGGTCTGTAAAGCAAAGGAAAGCTGAAATAGGATCAAAAGTGCAGTGGGGGTTTCACTTAGTGACCATTTCACTTAACTGACTTGCTAGTCCCAATTGTGACTGAAAAAACAAGGAATACCTGTATATGGAAGGACATTATCAGTATTGTATACAGAGGCTTTTGAAAACAGAAATAATATATATATATAGAGAGAGAGAGAAGATAATGTGGGTTCCCCAATGCTTCCTTCTCTCCTTTATTAGATATACATTTAATGTAATTTTGTGCCAAAACAGGATTTGCAGTTTTTCAAAAGTCGTCTTTCTACGCAAAAGAAGATTCTATATTTCTAATTTTCAGGATAGCTTAAGAATTTCAAAATTCTCTTCAGACTGTTTTCTGTTCGAGATGCTGCAGAGATTGCTGTTCCTACTTATTGTTTCCTGTTATACATCTTTCCATCACTGCTTTCTGCTGACATGCTTCTTGTCTAAAGAAATACATGGGAAAAGTTCCCACAGGAGTTGATTGAAATGTGAGATTCCAGGAAGCTGAAGTTATTATTGTTCAAAGATAGGTATTCATATACAGCACATGACCGCATTGTAACAGCATGAGAACTTTGGAAATTCACTGAAATTCTCTTGTCCTTTAAAAGAAATCAAGAAAACAATTCTTTTTTAAGCAAAACAAATGTAACTGATAGTGAAACATGTAGATTTTTTTTTGTAAAAGCCGTCACCAATTTTAAGAGCAGCATGCTTAGAATTGCTTAGAACATCTTGAACCTTGATTCAAACTGCATAAAAATGCACTCAAAATAGTGAATGCAGATCTTCAAGGATACTCAAGAACTTCAACCCATTAAGCCTTGTAAGCAGTGAAGTGAGCTTAAAATTAAAAATTAAAGTTATATAAGTAGTACTCAACAAATGACAATTGCAACCAGAATTTGGGTTGCCAAGCAATACAATTATTAAGCATCATGTCACCAGATCTGACTTGATGACCATTTTTACCATGATTGTTAAGCAAATCACCACAGTAGTTAAGCAAATTTGGCTTCTCCAGTTGGAAGCTGCGTGGGAAGGTCTCAAATCATGATCCCATATCTGCGAGACTGAAACCACTGCATATGTGAGCCAATTGCCAAGCACCCAAATTGCAATCACGTGACCATGGGGGTGGTGCAACAGTCATAACTTCAAAAATGGTACATAAATCTTTTCCTGAAGCAGTCATAACTTCAAATTACCAATAAACAAGCAGCCATAAGGATTACTTGTAATTTAATTATGGCAAAAAAAGTTCACGCTAACAAACTGCAAAGAAGATCAAAGAAACTAAAACTTGAAAATCACATTTCATCCCTCCTTGATCAGCTACAAAAAAGTAGTAGATATTCTAGGGTCAGATATAATATACCCTCGCAAGTTACATGTAAAACTCACTGAGGATAATTTCAGAATATCCCATCCTTGAACAATGATTTTTTTGCATTTCTATACACAATAACATTAAACGATTAGTTTAATTACTAAGCAATGAACCAGGCCACAATGTCTTCTCAGTTTTATTTGCAAATGAAGCACACAAAGCTCAAAAACATTTTTGTAAAACTATGATTGGAGAGAAGAGTTCATACTTGGCTTATTAGTATTCCAGGTTTTCTTTTGCTTTTAATTAGATATATTCAGTAAGAATGAAAAAGTAAGGCAGGAGCTGCAGAATGTCAAAAGTAGCATCCATGGGTGCCACATTTACTAAGCTTAATTGTTTTTTTTTCCAAGAATGAGATGATGGATTTGAAGTCCAACATTAATTAGCAACATCACTGAAATGTTGATTTCGATGTAATTTAGATATAATATACCTTATTTTTAAAAGACAAAATTTCAGCTTTTATAACAATTTAGATGTAATCATACTGAAATTAATAATTTTATTTTCTAATTATGCACCAAATTTAACTTGCTTAAAACTGAATTTGACATTATCTAAAATGGATTTCAGTTGTATTATTTTTAGTAGAGATTCCGATTTATTTTTAATGTTACGTATTAATGTCTATTATTTTCAAATTGGTTTTATAAGAACCATTAGCATAAATTCACTCACTGATGAACCAGAGTCCTCCCAGAATCTGGGTAGCCCACAAAAATTTAGGCTTTCATATGATATTAAAAATCTGGACGTTCCCTCAGATATTTGGACCACAAGGTTAAATTAGCCCTTTTGGTGGTCCCCGCCCCCCAGTTTTTGGTCTACACTGTTTGAAAATGAGTTGATTTTTAGACTCAGAATATATGTTATACTAGCATTACTGTTATTTCTGATTAGTTCTCAGGATGTTTATGTTGCATATGAAATTGCTGGTGTGTGTGTGTTTCTGTTTAAACTTCTGTATACCATAGTCACAACTGTGGCATGGGCAGCTATGTAAATAAATAGATCTAAACTATTTTTCTGTTCTGACAACAATGTGATATTGTTTATTCTTAAGAACAAACAAACACTCATCACTGTTTGAAACATTTTATTAAAAATATTAATCTTTCATAACTGATTAAAAGATGTAATACAATCTATTCATATTAAATGCACTGAAATAAAAATTTTATATAAAGACAAAGAGGAAAAAAGTTGAAGGGCAAATGACATGAACAAACAATGATATCCAAGTTTGTGTGTGTGTGTGCACACACGTGAGGAAACAACTATGATAAGAAAAAGACTACCTATTGTTCAAATATTAAGTCTGAAATTTTCTAGTATTAGGTAAAATGCAACAAATAATGAACAGAAAATAGCAGAAATACAAAGAGAGGTATGAGAAGGAACGTTCAAATATATAACACAAATGGATTTGTAATCACAAAATGCCACTTGATCATAACCCTCCTAAAATATCTCCTACAGAAGAGCAGTATAGCACACACAGTTTGAGAAGATTAGCACCAGATAGTCCAGTGCAGATGAATAGCTCAGCATCCTGGGATAATCTTCATTCCTAGACCATTTTCGGCCCATTGAAAGAAGTCACACTGTTTATCCTTCCCAAGAGGACATACAAAGAAATGCTTTCCATTATTAGGGCCAATCTTCAGCACTGTCCTCATAATGCAGCGATTCCCATGATTGCAGAAAGGAAAATGCAGGTCTGCCCACTGCAGAGAGAAATCATTTTCTGTTAACACCAGATGCTGAAGCCAAATTCCTGTTTTAGATGGGAAGCAACAAACTCCCCGTTAATTCTGCAAGGTAGGTGGTGACTAACAGTAATCAAGCTAAGCAACTTTCTCTAAAATTCAGTTTGCTCCACTACCTGAACTCTACTTGTTTGACTTTGTGGGAGGACAGTTGTAAAAAGCATTATCTGACTTTTGGAGGAAACACATATTTAATTTATCCAAGTAAAACTCTTGATAGCTTATGGCTTCAAAGCAATAGATCTCACTTCCCCAAGCTCTAATGTCTCTCTCCCTTGGAAAATCTGAAGGTCAAAATGACACTGCATTGCATTAGTTGCCATATGGTGGAACAGAATCTATTATCAAAGCTGAGCTGAAGAGAACAAATACAAGAAAAACACCAGCACTCATTTTATGTTGTCAAGGTCATTAGAGAAAATATGAACTCAGATTCAGTTGTGCTGTTTTATTACATTAATTTTGCCCTAGAATCTTTGCACACTTGATTAAGCATTCTTACACTAGAATTGTGTCTCCTTTGAAGGTTCTTGCTTTATGTTGCCTAACAATGTTATTCCTTCTAGTTTATAAAAGATTAAAGGAAGTATGAACATATGAGTTTGATTCACTCACACTGAGTTTGAATCATTTTGATTATGGTAAATGTATTCCTAGTGTTTGGCTAATGCTGCAATTTTCATTGTTCTTTTTCCTACTTGTCTTTGCTTACTGTACTATTGTTAAGTTACTACTTACAACAGTAATCTAAAAAGCACCTAAAAAGAAGGAAGAAAACATAATAATATGATTTAGATGAAATGTTCAGAATAAACTAGCTAGGCAAGAAATAAAGTTAAGTTTGCTTAGAGGATAATATGCATCAATAGAATAAAGTCATAAAGTCACTTGTTTTTAGAACTTCAATTATTTTTAAAAGAATACCAAAATGAAACACAATAATCCCCCCCCAAAGTCCTCTTTTAATCACTCAAATACAGCTGGGGGGGGGTACATCAGTAAGAAAGAAATCCAAGATAGAAATGGAATAATTAATAAAACAATATTGTTATAAAGAACACTGTTATTTTAACCTTAGTGTAACTAACTCAAAGCCCAACAGTCTCACTGCTTCATACAGAAAATAATTTTGTAGAGACCAGAGAACCCGTTTGTTCTTCTAAAAATGCACTGAGAACCTCTTTAGACAAAGCTATCATCACAGTAATTTATTTCCCACTATGCTAAAATTAAAGAATAAGTAAAATCCATAAGTAATCACAGTTGTCTGAGAAACCAATTTATCTTTTTCAAGGATGTATGGTACTATACAAGCTCACATACTTCAAAATAGTTACACCGGGTTTCTCTTGGCAAAGGACAAGCATAAAATTGCCTGCCCTTGTTTTCTCCGTCCTTCCTCACGATGCGAAGAACACAGAAGCGACTGTGTTTACTGCAGCGAGGACTGCCAGCATTTAATGTGCAAGAGCCATCTGTCATATTATCTGGAGGTGCTCTGTAATGACAGGTAACAAGATAAAAACCTGCATAAAGTTAAGGAGATTAGTTACAGCAAAACCAGCATCTTCAGTCTCAATACCACAGCTCCAAATTCCATATAAACTCTTCTGCTTCAATGATACATCTGATCAAACAGAGCACTTGGCAATTTTATCTGCTTTACTTTCTCTTTAAAATGAAATTGAAGGACTCCATGTCAAAAATCCATTCTATTGAAATGAAATGGAAGCAGCAAATTTTTAAAAAGTTCTCTTGCTGCTTTTTAAAATAAGTAAACTGTACCATTCTGGCATTGCTAGCATAAATTTTGTACTTTCATGTAGTTTAAAAGGCATCCTGAATTGGCAACAGCAAGATGTACTAGAAAACCAATTCCTTCCAATTATATTCTTCCCCTCTGGAAAGTTATTACACGTGTCTTAGACCAGACCATGGGGATATCTATCTACTTGTCTGCTTCAAGACAATTTTCCATGCTCTTTGATCAAAGCTACTTTAATGATCCCCATCATATACCAGAGTGGAGGAAGTCTGACTGGCAGAGCAGAAAAGTGTATTTTATGAAGGTGATAGGAAAGCTTTTCTCTCCTCTGATGTTAGCATCACCAGAATAGCTGGATAGTGTCTGTTTACAATGCACAAGGGCATCTGCCTTGACTGTTAATGTTTAAACAAGGTTAGATTGCTTCTTGTTTCTTAGCTTTAGCAGCAGCCAGGATTTTTGGCAAATATGTTACTAGTCAAGCTCAAAAGGCATTAGGTAATTCCACTCTAGGGTACATGAATATGTAAGCAGTATTTCCCCCAGTATTACTGCGACCCGATGGCTTTTTATGTAGTTTCCTCTCTAGACCAAGCTTGGCAGAAGCTTCTTGAACATAGCCTATATGGCATTAGAAGGCCTAAAGTATGCACTGTTAACAAATGCAATAAAATACAGCCCCCAATCATTATACTATGGCATCTAGCAGGTATCTCTTATAAGACTGCCTCTAATAATTGTAGTAGTGTAAAGTACAATTATTTTTTTTACAATATTTCTTTTATCTTTCATTATTCTTAGGAAACTGAAGCTCATACTAAACAGCTGAATTTGGCATTCTCCCATCTCTCATCTGCAGTGATACCATTAAGGACTGGATCATCTGTCCATTTCCCAACATGATTTATGCTGCTGGCAACATCGTCCTTCTGCCATTTACATACGGCCAGACAGGTCAATGAGACTTCACAAGGAATGGACACAAATCATAGATTAAAAATGATCATATTCAGAAATCAAATACTCCAATCCTAACCTAATGTTCTGTATAAAATCTAAAGGTCACCATACCTAATCAAATAATATTTCAGAAGCAACTTCTTTGTACTCCACTAGTGAACCAAAACATGAGAAAAATTTATACTGTAAAACTTGGGAGGGAATTTGGAACCTTCTTTAAATATCTTGTAAAAGCTACAACAGTGCAAGCAATGCTGGCCCTCTTCACCCAGATTCTCAACTTTGCATAATGAATGACAAGAATTCTACTGATGTTGCCTGTGTAAAATGTTCCTGCTTTCCCTGACATTCAGGAATCTGAGGGGAAATTGCACAGCTGGAGCCCAGCTGTGAACAGATCCACCAGCTGTCTAGAATATTCCTCTATGGAGCTATGTAGAGGTTCCTCTAGTTTCTCTTTCTCCAAGAGGGACCAAATTACCTTAAATAAGGCTGCTGGCCAACAGAATGCAGATACAAAAATGTATTATGCCATATGAGAGTGGTTATTATTGGAAGCCTGAAAATTTCAATTTGTTTAAACAGGCTATAGAAATGCATTTTAAGAATACTATTTTATTCCAAGGGTTCTTGTGCAGCATTTCCTGTCAGATTGCCAGAACTATTCTACATTTTAAGAAGGAAGTGAGGCTGCAATTCCTATTCATCCTTCCATTATGCCTACCACCTCTGCTCTCCCTTGCTTTTTCTTTATTAAGTGATTGGGGACTACAGACTTCAAATATTTTTCAAATGTTTTAATTCTACAAGTACATCCCAGATATATACTGTATATGCTTTAATTTTTCTGCACCTGGCAAACAACCATTTCTAACCATTTCTTTGGATCTAGTAAGCTGCCTCGGCCACAAGCCTATAGCAATTTAGGACACAGCTGCAGACAAAGTTGTTTCATAGACCGGTATCTGCCAAAATATAAGTAACATTGCACATTTCAAAGCAAAAATATAATACAAACAGTTTTTCATATGAACAATTTTACCCCTCAATATGTAGTTGAAATTAACAAACCTGTTTACAAATTTCTCAGTAAGGCTTCCAACAGATGAAGTTGAACAATCAATTTTCTGTTTCTTTGATGCTGGCTTTAAAGAATTACGTTGATGGGGAAAAGGTATTGATGAATTTACTTCATAGTGGTTGGTACTGTTGAAATCGTTTCTTGAAGGATCATGCAGAGAGCCTCCATCTGGAGTTCGACTTTCACTTCTGTTATGTTCCAGTAGAATGTCTTTACCAGCAAAATCTGTCAATACTAGAGTTGCTGTCCCAAACACTGTCTTCCTATTTATCTTAATTTCCATTCTTGATTTTCCGAAGTTGTTACATGGATATTTGACTAAGGAGCTATTATATGTTGTTAAACCTCCATTTCTTTCTATTTTTAAAAGTTGAAATAGATAAAAAATATCCTGGTTAGTATTAATGATTCAACTGTTTCCAGCTCTCCCTAAATTGTATAACTCCAGCAATAACACGTTACATAGTGCTTCAATTTATGATCCTGATAGTTCAAGTAATATACTATAGCAATACAGAAATTGTTATAGTCATAATTCTGCATAGAAATGCTTATTCCCATTTATATAAAGCTATGCATTAAAGTAGTACAATGGGTCTCAGAAGAGCACTCCACTATTATGGTCATGAACATCCCCATAGACATTAATTGAACTGAAGACATGAGAAATGATATTAATCTTGGTGGCAGTTTTTTTTGTCTTTTCTTATACAAAGCTGATTTTAACAACTGCTAACCAACTAAGAAGCAAAGGCAAAACAAGAGAAATATTTGTAAGGATAAAGATAAGATGGTGTTAATTATAACCACTGAGCAAAGTGTTTGACACGTAATACTCCCCAAAATACTGAATGCTATTTGGGGGGGTGAATAAGGGGATAAAGTTGTTTTATTGAAACCCTGTAAAGAAGTGTTTGCAAGAATGCAAGAATGAAAAGAGCATTATTGTGATTTTGTTCTAAAGCCCTAAGCTGTACTGCCTTTGTTGCACAGTATTTGCTTCAGCTTCTAGATCACCAGCTGGACACATAAATTCCAGGGGATAATTTAATTGATGAATTTGGTTTTCTGAAGGGACTAAAATCTTTAGATTTCTGAGGCTGGCTAAAGAATCAACTAAGAAAAGATAATCAAGAACATACTTTGCAACTGATACAAATACAGAGTGGATAAGTCCTTCACGCTATTAGGCCCAACACTGTATTGACTACAGAAAGACTATATCAGCATTTTTTCTCATATCAGTTATTGGATTTTATAAATTCAGTTGTGAATGCCTTCTGTAATATCTTTAAATTATATACAGTATATATGTAAACCGGGAGCATTTTTACTACATTTTTGAACAACCGATTCTATGAAATAATTTCAATGTAATAATTTTACCAGTAGTAACATTGTTATTATTTATGCAACAGCTTAAATCAGGGATAATTGGGTGGGTTGCTGGGGCACATTTAGAATATTGAGAGTATGTCATAAGGTAGCCTATTCATCAGACACCTACAATTCACAAACACCTTTTAGCAAATAGTGAAGCCATTCCTCATGATTGACTCCCAATGCTTCACATTATCTAGGGACATGAATCCAGAGCAGAAAAAAATACTTAGGTGTTTGGCTCACACCTGCCACATGCGTAAACACCATTTAGAAAGAATCTGCATTTTTTTCCTGCCTCCACAGCAGCTTTATTTTGCAGACATGGAAAAATACATATTTGAGTTAAAGAAGACAGAAACAAGAAAATAATTGTACCCTAAGATCATTTTCTTAATGTCTTCTTATCGCCAACACATATTTCCATCTAGCTGTTTTGCAAGCCAGGAAAAGACACACCTTCTTCGAAAGAAGTATTGACAAATACATCAAGTGTACCCACAGCACTTCCAAAGATCTTTTCCATTTCATGAGTGTACATTACCTATACCATCAAACTTGACCTGTTTTTGATTAACCACTATTATATTCAAAAATGCCAATACAATATGAGCTCAACAATTGTTCTTTAAGATAAATAATTTTAAAAATTAACTTGGAGGTTTCTTGGCAGATATTTCTGATGAGGTATATGTAATGGACTGATGACCACAAACACAAAGTTGCTTATTCCTTATCAAATACTTTCCCAACAGCATTCATCATTAGAGGCATTTTTCTCAAAGCCCACAGACTATTTCAGCACCACTAAGGCAGAAAGAAAGTCACCTACAGTAGTAAGAAAAGGCTGGAAAGAATTTAATTGAAAAAGGGCAACATGATCCCGAAGAAAACAACTTGGCATTTAAAACTTTGGAAAGAGAAGAACAAACTAAAAAAAAAAAGCAAATGGAGAAAACTATTAGAAGAAAGTAGATGAAGCAAAATGTGAGTAAAAAAGGAATGTGCTTTGAAGATTAGAAGCTTAAGACTACTGCTGAATACTGCCCCAGGTAGTGGAAGGCAATATTGGATACAGCTATTGCGAAGAGAGTGGGATATACTACAAATGGCAAACACAGTCTGGATTTATCTCCACTCAGAATCTCAATGCTTCAGAATCTCAGTGCTCCAGAATCTTAAGCATTTTATGGATTGAAATTTAAAATCTCAAATATTTTATTGCTAGGATTAAAGACTTCTCAGTGCGCAGACTCCAGTATCCCAGAAATATCAATAAAGTGAAATACAGTTATGACCCCTTCTAGCTATAAAAGGAAAGATTTTCTCCCTTCCTGCAAATGTATTCCTTTTCAAATGTATGAAACATTTGGTTTGGCAATTCAGAAAATGCTGAGACATACAAAAAGTACAGAAGGTTCAAGTGAATAATTCATTCAGCAGAGGATCATAGAACAGCTGTGAAAGTATAGATTTGAGTTACAAAAAGAACATTCCATTTTAACGCAAACAATTGTTCCCTAAAGTGACTAGTGTCTGGGTTTATAATTCAGACTTTAAGCAGAAGTTTCTGCTCAAGATACCTTATTTTCCCCCATCATGGTTTGTTTCGAATAGAATTTCTTTTAAATTTTCTTCCTTAAGAAACAAGATTATACCCCTGTGTTGCTCTTTTACAAGATCCATAAGCAGACATTTACCATTTTAAGAACTTCATGTTGCTAATGGCATGTAGAATAGCAGTAACGTTGGGGCAAAGTTTGTTCTAATAAAAATACAAAATGCAGTACATACATATTAGAAATCAAAAAACCCACCATGTATCAACAATAAATTATATGGAGCTGCACACACAGCAAATTAATGATATATGTGTCCATTGATGTAAGATTTCAGACTGAACTATCAGATAAAACAACTCAATCACAATGTAGAACTGAAATCCTAATGTGTTAATTCATATTACACATGTTACATGTGAGAATTATTATTATTAGATTTATATTGCTGCCTATTTGCCCATGGAGACTCAAGGCGACTTACAAAATATAAAAAAATCACGTTTAAAAACAATAAAACTCATTAAAAAATCAAATAAATTAATATAATAAAATCATCCCTGACCCTCTACCTCCCGCCCCAGCAACAGCCGATCATACTAGCCATTTAATGGGCTCTACCCTGCTCTGGGTTCCCCAGACCTGCTGGCAAAACCAGGTTTTCAACGCCTTCCGGAAGAGAATTAGAGTAGGGGGCATTCTAATCTCTGGAGGAATGATGTTCCAAAGAGAGGGAGCCACCACAGAGAAGGCCCTTCTTCTGGGTCCCACTAGGTGTATCTCCCTCGG
>JANHFK010001946.1:25796-42121 GCA_036250565.1 Sibynophis collaris | reverse complement strand
GATTTTGCAGTAACCTTCCACTGGAGTGGGGAGGGAATGGAGATTTTACAATATCCTTTCCCTGGAGTGGGGTGGGAATGGAGATTTTACACTATCCTTCCCTTGCCACGCCTACCAAGCCATGCCCATCAATCCATGCCACGCCCACCAAGCCATGCCCACGGAACAGGTAGTAAAAAAAAATTAATCCCATCACTCGATGACAGCAATGATGTACTGAAGACCCAACTTCACGTCTTTCATTATACCGGAAACGTGACTCTATCTCCATTGAAGTGGAAAGAAAGAGCTATCATACTCATATAGGTTCATAATCACAAACCAATCAAGGGGGAAAGTAAAGTTGATTTATCCTAAGAGAACCACCATTTCACTCTGCCAGTAGAACCTGGAACCAGAGGTTTTAATTACTAATGCAAGCATCTCCTTTCTTAATGAGATCTGAAATATGAAGCACATTTTTATTGACTCATATTTCATGGTGAGTCCCAAGTAAAAATTAAATGCGGTTCTTTTACTATTGACTGTTTGTTGATTGGAATTGCATGGAAATAATAGCTGTTCAGAATATCCATTAGCCCCTCCAAACAATGGGCAGCAAGTACATCCTATCTGTTCCTTATCTGCTTTCCATTGTATCATTTTGATATTGTTCATCTTTACTACATATCAAGCAGGAAAGCAAAAAAATTGAATAATCAAATAGCGCTGTACATATTCAGAATTTGGAATGGGAACAGAGTTAGGCGATTTCATCCAATCTCTGTCGGTTGGAAGAATGCTTTCAATTTATTTGGCTATGGATGATGATGGAATTTCTCAACATACTTTTATTCACCCTTTCCATTTATTTGGGGCAGAAATAGAGTCTTTTTCCAGCAGTCGAAAGATGGATGACAAATGAAGGTAACTCTTTCATTGCTGGGAAAAAATAAATACTGCATACTGCAAAGCTTATTACCTGTAACCTAATGTTCTCCCAGGACTAATTCGCATCATCACAAACTTGCAGAGGTAATATTGATGTTGGTTGCAGAAAGTAGACATTGAACTTGAATAATCCTAAAGTCAAGTGATTTGAAGGACCATTGTTGTATCAGTACATTACAGTAGGATGAAGCAAATAACACTGAGGTTGTATACTTGTACAAATGTATAATACTGTCTTGAATATAATGAGATCTACTGTAAATGGCTAAGAAAGTGTGCTACCAGTTTAGCTTTTTACAGTTCTCATTAAGCTTCTCAGAAGTGGGACATAAATGATGCTCCTCAAAATTCATTGTAACAAATATGAGTTTTGAGGAACTCGGCTGTTCAGCAAAAAGTTTCAGAAAGTAGCAGAAAGTTTCTCTTGAGCAATTAATGAGCACATGGACAATAATACGGAAAATTGTTTGGTATTGCAGCCTTCCAACATACTCTTCTGATGTTTCCAGGGTAATGTATAGTCTCATGGGCTTTTGAGTAGCTATCAGAGTATTGTTAGAATTGCCTCTCATTGGTAAAGAACAGCTTTATCAGAAGGATGACATGTTCGAGATGAAAGTGCCACAGATATTATATTCCCTGCAAACCTAAATATACTCCAAATATGAAGTCTTCCAAAGGAATATGGAGAGTTTAGATCCATTGGATTGTAGGGTTTTCTGAATTATGATTACTGTATTTGACTAGATGTTCTAAATGTTTGTCTGGAATACCACATTTTTTTAAAACAAAGACTGTTAGTAGCTGTTGTAGTGGGAGTGCGTGGGTGTTTCCAATCTATCCATTGACCTATAAAATCATATCTCAAGGGCCATTATCTTGGACACTTACTGTTTTAATTATTAGTTGTATATTGTAAGTTTATGCAATTGCCTTGGAAACGGAAAGATAGAATACAATATTTTAAATAAACTAACTGGCATTCTAGAATTCCTGAGTCACCCATCTCTGATTCTCCTGTCCTTTCTCCAACTACTTTCTTTGTAGATAGAGTTACTGTGATAATTCTAACCCATTCTTCCTGTGTTTTTTTTCTCTCCTCTTTGTCTTTTGTCTTTTTTCTTCTCTTCCAGGGACCTTCTGCATAATTTCACTGTGCACATGTGTAGCTGGAATCAACTTTGAGCTCTCCCGATACCCCCGGTACCTGTATGGACTCCCTGATGACATCAGTCATGGCTACGGCTGGTCCATGTTTTGTGCATGGGGAGGCTTAGGTCTTACTTTGATCTCTGGCTTCTTCTGTACCTTGGCCCCTTCTGTTCAACCTGTCCCCAGGACCAATTGCCCCAAATCGAGACCTGAGAATGGGACAGTGTGCTAAGACAAGTACAAACAAGCCTATAAATATACATATTATACATATATAAATATAAATTAATATACATAAACATATATTATATATAGATCTCAAACAGTTGCCAGTGCCATGGTAGAGTGGAGTCTAATGGGGCTCCTACATCTTCTCTACAGCTTTGTATTGTTCTTGTTATTTTTTTCCTGGAGAAAGGAATAGCTTTTCTGCAACATTGCTCTTCCATTCAGCTCCGTAAAAAAAAAAATCTTCAGCATCCCACTTCAAACATCAAATGAACATATTGTTGCATCTGTCTACCGCCAGTTGGGTGTGATGTGATAGGGAAAGGAAAAGGGTATCTTGGTGTATAAGGTACTTTTACAAGGAGAAAAGAAAACATGAACAAAAAAATAAACACTCTGTTGGGGAAACATAAACAGTAAATAAATGAACCTCTTTAGTTACCTCTCTAAAATTTAACCTTCTCAAGGCCATCTTCAGAATCCCTCTGCTCACACATGGATTATTTTTTTTTAAACCTTGCCTGTTCCATCAAAGAGGAATGAACCAGAAGATTAAGGCAGGTTTCCCTTTCTTTGCTAAGCTTAAAAAAACAACAAAAAACAGCCAAGATTCTTACAGAACAAAACTTCAAGTGAGGATCCTTGAGTGGACGCTTTAACAATGCTGTTTCAACTTCCCTCTGCCTTACAGCCAGGCTTAATTGACAAGGCTGAACTATTGGCAGAAACGCAAGAGAAAGTCTAACTGAAATGCTGTGATGCATAGTATATAACACTCCCTCTCCATCCCACCTTTTTTTTTTTTCAAAAGAAAGAGAAAAAGAAAGAAAGAAAAGTAAACCTGGCGTTTCCATGTGATCTTCTACCAAATTCTCCTCACTGTGATTGCAACAAAAGGTGTCAAGACTTATGCACGGATGAGGAAAAGCCTGTTTTGGAGGCTGCACGTTTCATGCTCTGGATTTGGTTCTGCCTCTGATCTCCCCTTGTCTTAGAACATCAAGATGGTGGATAGAAGCCATTGTGGGTGATAAGGGGAGGGAAGGTGGGCTTTGTGGTTGTTTGATCGTCAAGCTGGCTGTGCAGGAGGAGTTTGGACAGAGATTGTCATTGTTGTTATGTCATTGTTTTGTTAATTACAATCATTTGGGTAAAAGCCATTGCAGTGATGGGGGAATTCTGAAGGAATGGTAATAATAAGGATTGTAATACACGGTGCTCCTTCTTATGTCCATATGCACCAAGAACAGATGTCCGTGCAGTTATCATAAACTACCTGATTTTCTGAGCCTTCTACTTGCTGCCCAGAGTTGTTTGCCACGAGATGGGTGGCAAATCAATTCAAGAAAGAAAGAAAGAAAGATGAGAAAATGTGTAGACCAGAAGGCATTGAAGGGAGAGAAAGGAATTCCATTCCTCATTTAAAAAAACCCACAAAATTTTTGATTGTGATTTGATAATTCCCCCACAGGGGTATTGTAAATTGTGGTTAAATAAGTCAAACTGGCAGCTGAAAAGTTGTGATTGAAGATTTGCCTATTTGTATGTGTGTCACCCATTAAAAAGGGATGGAATTTCAACACACCTTTGTGGCCAACAGTTTGACTTTGCCCACCGGCTGTGTCCCTACACATACATACTTTTCATCTGTTTCCTCTCTTCTCCTTATTTCTTACTATTTCCCCACTTATTTATGCCTGACTCCTCCTGTTAAATATTCGTGCTAAAGATCTGGAGACAGTTAAGGTAACGAAAATAACAATTTATGATCTATAAAAAAAACCTGTGATCTGATTAGTCCTTATGGAGACTGGCATAGGGAGGATAAACAAGACAATGGAGTAGACACACATACTAATTGCATATAATAATGAACTTCAGAGGAAAATAGTAGCGTAACATTGGAGGATGGATTTGCCAAAACAGATGAACCACACTTCTATTTTTAGTACCTCGTGACATAAAATAAAACTACCAGTACAGAACTATCCTTTCCTTTAAAGACAAAAAGCAAGCACAGATAGCATATAAACAAGTCTTTCCAAGTATATTCTGAAGTATTTAACCCATGTAGCAACATCTTCTTGATGTCTCTTTTCATCGTAGCTACACATGCAGATAAACCATGGGATTACAATGTGTGGGTCTACCACTCAGCCTTGGATTAACCATTAAGCAAAGGAATCACATGCTTTGTGTGCATGAGAGCAAATGCATCAAGACAAATTCCTTGTGTGTCCAATCACACCTGGCCAATAAAAAATTCTATTCTATTCTTTTAGGGAACCAAGTGAAGGGGACGCCACATCATTTCCCCCCCCCCCTCTCAGCTATCATGCCCTTAATTCTTTCAGGGTTGCATTTGAATTTAGTTTTCAGCATTGAGCCTTAATATGTCAGTTAAGCAGTGGAAGGGCCAAGGGCAACATAGTTGGGCTGTGCTTAGGGCATCCGTTGGCTTTAATCCAGTCCTGCTACCATATAAAGGAATGAACTGCATAATTTCTCTCCTGCATCAAAAGCACAGTTTTGGGGTGCCTGTAAGGCACCACCAGCGTCAGATTCTACCTCTGGACCCAGAATTTCAGTCATGCCACTCTACATGTGTCTTTAGTGCTGATGAATCAGAAACTTCATAAAAGGACCCTCCAGATGGCTAACGGGGGAATGCAAAACTTGGTAGCCTTGTCACTATCCTTGTTTTGCAGTAAAGGTGGGGAGGACCCTAAACACTGCCCAAGGAAGAAATAGCAAATATATATATTGAAGAAGTTGAGGGAATGGTAGTAAGGTGTCACAAAATGGAGGAGAGTCTGAGGAATGGAAAAATAGGATGACGTTTTCCAGTCAATGGGAAGTAGCTTGCTCTTCACCTCTCCAGGGGATGTGTCAGTGTTATCTTCAGCAGTGATGGACTCAGAATTAATTGGTTCAGTTGCAGAAAATCTCCCTAAGACTGACAGTGAATTAGTGGGACAGTGGAATGATGCTAATCCTGCATCAGGCCATCCCATGTAAATAAGGTTTATTATTTAGTGGATCAAATCTCATTTATTTACTGAAGCAATTGGCGGAAGATGGTCTTGTATATTATGGGGTTTGTTGAAATTAAATTGGATTAATTGAGAGTCAAAGCATGCAATAGGAATGTGGGGGATAATCCCTACAAAATGGAAGCCCTTGTATCCTTTCTTTTGGCTGAAGAAAACCCTCAATGCAGATTTAGATCATGCAATGTAAAATGAACAAAAATGCACAGAATATTAAAATTGCTTCACAGCACAGCAATATAAGATTCAATAACAGCATAGAATATTTCTGATGTGGAAGCAGTTCTACCCATTCTCTAAAGCTACAGGCCCAATGCCTATATTTTCCATAAATTCAGGGAAATTAGAATCTGAGTAACAAGGTCGGCCAAGTCTCCTGCAACTCAAGCTCAGTCCTAGTGACTTACTCCAGTTTCCTTGATTTTTAACAGCAGGAGGTTAAAAAAAATGTAATTGGTGCTGCAGACAGTTTCAGAAGCAAAGCAGAATAAAGGAATTGTCAGGGAAAAATTTAATGTTGAAAATCTCAGTGGTGAGATAAGAGATCAGTTGGGAATATGGCTCCACCACCTTCTTTTTAATGTTGGCAGAAAACGGGAATATGAAAATGGGAATAAATAAATGCCATTCTGTGTGCCTGCGATTGATGCCAGACTTCTCCAACCTATTACCATCCACCTATTTTAAGAGTTGGCTTCTTTAAGAGTTGCATCCCAACGTTGGCTTCCTTAAGAAGCATTACCTGTGTATAACACAAGGACTTTCTGTCTATGGGGTTAGGATGTTTTTGATTGAATTCCATAGGATGTTCAGTCACCAATATTGAAATAAGAATCAAATGGTCTGGGGGGAAGGGAAACTGGAATTCTGCAACCAGGTTGAATGAGCTGAATTACTGTATTTTTCGGAGTATAAGACACACTTTTTTCCCTCCTAAAAGGGGGTGAAAATTTGGGTGTGCCTTATACACCGAATGTAGCCCCATCCACTGACTGGCCCCCACCCTTTGGCCTCTGCCTCCCAGCAATTTACCTCCTTGCAGCAAGCAGCAAGAAGAAACAGCCTGTTTCAGCTTCAGCATAGCCTAATTAGCACAAGTTGATTGTCCATCGGCCTCTCGACCCTCAGCTGTTTCAGGCTGCTTGGGCTTCCGCTGCTTGCTGCAAAAAGGTAAATTGTTGGGAAGCAGATTTTTTTCCCTTGTGTTAATCAAACTATGCTGAAAACGAAAATGAAAGTAAAGCAGGCTGTTTGCTGTAATGAGGCAAATGGCTGTGAGGCAGATTTCTTTTTCTTGTTTTCCCCACCCAAAAAAGTAGGGGCATCTTATAGTCCGGAGCATCTTATACTCCGAAAAATACGGTACTTTTAAAAAGAGATGTCTGATTTTTTTTTTAAAGTGGAGTGATAGTAGGGAAAAAGAATGTGACCATTAGATCCCAAACACTAAAGTACCCTCAACATTGGCATGTGATTCAACAAAACATGCCCGCAAGAATGTGTCTGAAAAGTCACTTTCTGTGAGATTTGTGACCCTATAAATTTGAGACATAAATTAAAAAAGGAAGATAACTGTTCTTAAGGTCAACCTTATCTTAGCTCTAGAAATTGTTTGTTTAGTTTAAGCTAATTCATATAAATATCTAAGTGTGGGACAGCTAAATTACAAATTTATTTACTGGAAGATTTAAACATTCACATATGACTTTAATGGGGTCTAAAATACTATGGGTTTGTTTGGCTCGTGACCCACAAAATGGCGGAGGCATCTATTTGCTTACTGTAGAACTACAATTTTATGCTAAGTCATATTCATACTTAATGAAGTTAATAGTCTATGATCAAATGTTTATTTTGAATCTGGGCAAAAAGAAAATAATTTTCTGAGAAGGATAAATAAGTCACAATAATTCCTTTGAATTATACAAGATAAGAATATATCTTTCTCACCTTAAGGCTTTTTCTCCAAAGTATATGAAAAGTTCCTTCCCCAAAGTTTCCACGCCACAGTATACACTTCCATTAACGACCTTTAAGAAACTTTGGCACAAATTCTTATTTCCGGTAATCTAAAGTTTGAAAATATTAACAAAATAAATGTTAGGAAAGAAGTTTAAAATTTCACACTTACCCATTTATGAGACATAATTCATTACAGGTAGTTCTCAATACAGGATACTGCTCCTTGCAGCAAAGAAAAAACAACCTGGTCAGCTTCAGCACAGCATGATTTAGTATAAGCAGCAGATTGGTAGTTGGATTGGTCTCCCGGAATACCTCCCATCAGCTGTTCCAGGCTATAGGGATCGCCGTTTTGCGTGTCCCATTTCTGGCTATTCCCACTGTCTGGAAGGGGCCAAAAATGGGGTGTGCAGAGGCTGAAAATGGGATGTTCTTAGGTGGTGATGGGCGGTGGTGATCCCCGCAGCCAGGAACAGCTCATAGGTGGTATTCTGGGAGGCTGAAGGGTAGGGTCAAGTGGGCATGGCTTCAGCAACATTCGCTCTAAAGACTCACAGACATTTCCACCCACTTTTTTTGGGGGGGGGGGAAAGTGTGTCTTATATACCACGTGACCATGGGGATGTTGCAACAGTTGTGTGAAAAAATGTCATAAATCACTTTTTCAGTGGTGTAACTTTGAATGGTTACTGAATGGTTTATTTTTTATTTGTTTTATTAGTTTGTCAAACATGTACAAGGTAACAGGTATAAATATGAACATGGACATGAATGAAAGAAATGAATATAAATAAATGGGGACAGTAGACAGAGATGGTAGGCACACTGGTGCGCTTATGCACGCCCCTTTTATGGACCTCTTAGGAATGGGGTGAGATCCATGGTAGACACAGTTTAAGATTGAAGCTGTGAGGGTTTGAGGATGTAACAACAGTAAGGTAGAGCATTCCAGGCATTGACCACTCTGTTGCTGAAGTCGTATTTTCTGCAATCGAGTTTGGAGTGGTTTATCTTGAGTTTGTATTGATTGTCTGCCCGTATATTATTGAGGTTGAAGCTAAAGTGATTGATAGGTAACACGTTGTAGCAGACAATTTTGTGTACTATGCTTAGATCAGACCGCAGGCGGCGCAGTTCCAGATTGTCCAAGCTCAAAATTTCAAGCCTGGTAGCATAAGGGATTCTATTGTGTGTAGAGGAGTGGAGTACTCTTCTTGTGAAATACCTCTGGACCCGCTCAATTGTATTAATGTCCGATATACAGTGTGGATTCCAGGCAGATGAGCTGTATTCGAGAATTGGTCTGGAAAAAGTTTTGTATGCCCTAGTTAGCAATACAATGCTGCCGGAGAAGAAGCTTCACAAAATTAGGTTAACAATTCTTAATGCCTTTTTGGCAATGCTGTTACAGTGAGCTTTGGGGATTAGATCGTTTGAGGTAAGTACTCCTAGGTCCTTAACAGAATGAGGGTCTACCAGGTCATTTCTGCCCAACTTGTATTTGGTGTTCTGCTTTTTATTGCCAATGTGTAGGGCAGAGCATTTATTAGTTGAAATTTGGAGCTGCCAAATACACAACCATTCTGACACATGGTCAAGATCGCTTTGTAGGGCAGCAGCATTGTCAGTGGTATTAAATAATTTTATGTCAACAGCGAAGAGGACATAGTTGCTTTTAAAATGATTGCATAGGTCATTGATGTAAAGCAGAAAGAGTGTGGGTCTTAGAATGCTGCCTTAGGGGACACCGCTGTTAACTGGTGCCGGATTTGATAGGGGCCTCCCTATTTTGACTACTTGTTGCCTGTTTGACAGGAACGCAGATGTCCATTTGTGCAAGGATCTAGAAATGCTGTAAAAACTAAGTCTGAGTCAGTACAAAACAACACTGACAAAATAGTTGATGTTTTCTTTGTCAATTCCTATTCCACCTTGGCCGCATCTATTCTAAGTCATTGCCAAAATGATTGGTTTGCTTCTCTGGTTTTGCTGCCATTACTTTACAATACATCACAGCTATCATAGAAAACACCATACAGCAGGAATCCAAAAGATCTCACTGAAACTCTGCTTAAGCTCCGCTTGGCTGGCATGTATCCCTTCTTCCATATCCCATTTGGGTATCACCCAAGTTAAAATAATTAACATTATAATAATTAAGAACTACAAAACATATGGAAAGACTTCAGGGCAGAATAGGCCCAATGGAGCTAAAAACAGACCTCATTATGGCTGTATAATTATTTCTATCCAGGAAAGCAGGAATAACTAAAGCTGGCTAGCTTTTGAGGAACAGGATTTCATGCTTGGCAAGAGAGACAGTGACTGAATATAGAGATTTGGCAAACAAGTGCAAATTTGTCTCCTCTTTTTTCTTCAAATGAAAGAGTTGGGGGTCTGCTGATCTGTCATCTACCTAGTTGGAAGCCTGGAAACATGTTGATGTCAATATTACGTCTGCTATTTAAAAAATCTCAGTGATGGCTGCAAATGATAATGGCATATCATAGGAACTGCTGAGGTCAAAGCATGATTGTGTTGTAGGTAAGTTCAAGTAATAAAAGAGCCACAGTATTAATAATATCATTCAATATAGATCCTATAATATCAATTAGTCTGTCTTTTATTTCATCAGCTGAGGCTCTCCTGTGCCAGTACCGTCCAGAATGTTATTTTCGAGTACTCTAAGAACACGACATTTTCCATTGTGATGTCCACTCTGTGGAAAGTTTTCATGTGGGAACCCAAATTCAAATTATGCAGAATCTGAAAACTAATGTCCTATTTATAAACACTGACCATTGTTTTATATTTGACTACTGTATAGAAGATATATATTTAATATTGTATCCTATAGAGATATATGGCTTAAAAGATGATTCATTAATACTTTAATAAATAACAAGTTTTGATAAAAGTGCTAACATAAATGCAATCCGCAGCTATGCTCCTAGTTTAGAAGCTGGATATCAATGAATCAAGCAGTTCTGGAATTGTTAAAGAAACCATATTTAAATACTATTCTCAAGTGTTGTAGTTCTATATCTGAGACAAGGGGAAAAAATCTTTTTCCCAAGCAATTCAGACAGAAAACTCCAGAAAAAAAATATGGAATTTGAGGATATTTTCAGATGCAAAACAGATTCTACCTTATTATTTCATAATCTACTTTTATAGTTGAATACCTATATAAATATGTAAACATAGCTTTAATAAATTAATATTTATTTGCTAATTGCCTATGAAACTCATAAACATAGGAGAAAGGAAAGGAAATTTATCCATTCACTCAGAGCAATTACCACTATTGACAGAAAGTTTAAAAACTCAAATAACTAAATAATACTGCTTATTTAAGTTTTAGATTGATTTTAATGGACTATTGGGAAACCCTGTTTTCTAATATCAAAATTGCAATTGTGAGGTGAGAGTGTTAGGCAAAGATTCCATATATTTTTATTTATTTATTTTATTGTTTGGATTTATATACCGCCCTTCTCCCTTTCGGGACTCATATACAAAATGCAGAAATATTTTTCTTATCCTTCAGAAATTATTTAGAGGAAAATAACATTTGAAAATGTATTTTAAAAGCAGAACCCAAATTTCATGACATTTAGCAACTTATTTAGCAATATTTTAGCAGTATTTGCCATTCTACTATAATATGCTGACATTCTTTATGAAGTATCTTCCCAGCTACATACACAATAGTAAATAATTAAAAGACTCAAGATTGCTGTTTTCGCAGTTGCTAATTTCCTTTTGAATTTTTAAATGCCTTTGTGAAATAAACATGTTGTAAACTGAAGGTCATGGTGTAAGTTGATTATTTCAGACACGATTAGGCATTGGCATTGGGTTCATGAAAGCAGAAAGTGAATAGGGATAATTTTAAGCTTTCTTGAATATAATTTTTCAGTTCCAGAATCAGCTGTGAATAGCTAGATGTAAATCAATAGAATATCACAGGAATACTTTCTTAGTATTAAGTGGTATGATAGATGATTGCTTTCTTTTTTCTTTTTTTAGTTGCATCCACTTTCGCAGCTTCTTTGATCCCTATAAGAGCTTCCCTTCCCAGCAAGTGGTGATCAGGTGGGAACACATCTCACAACTGACTTAACCATGAATATTCAGGCACTCAATAAAGCAGACTAGAAAAATATGACAGGGCTTTCTTGCTGTGAATGTTACGTATGAGTGAAGCTCACTTTTAAACAAACAGTAGATTGATGATATAAAAATGTTCCTGAATTATATAGTTCTACAGAGTGAAAATGGTAGAATTTCATGCTTTCTTGCTGCTACAATAAGGAAAAACCACCCAATCCACAAAAAATGAAAATTTATAATCCACCCTTTATTGAACTATACTCTTAACCATGACCTGAATACCGTAGGTACTCATACTGAATATTAAAGAAGAATTTTAAGTGGACCAGGAAGAATTTTACTGACAAGTTGCTAAATGTGCAGACTGATCTCTGATTAAATCTAGCTAAATATCCAGTGTTCTAGGAGTTTGATATCTAGCACTGGACCCCATCATAGGACTATCTGTGAGGCAAGATAGCAATACCAGGACAAATTTAATGTAAACGTACTTGTAAATTATCTACAAAGTAGTAGCACTGAGATATTTAAAATGGATGCCAAACATGACCTTCAGCTACAATCAAGAAACCAAAATATAGAATCCACCAAATATTTCCCCCTAGTTAAAAATCCATGAACACTTTGTGGATCATGCTCCCACTAATGACACTTCTTTGCCTGCATTCAAACAAAGACAGAGGCAGCAATTCTCTTGGTATATTCATCCCACCAACCAGAATTCAGGCTTAGCTCTTCACAGCTCATTAATCCAAGCTGCTCATTTATATTCCGAAATCTTTTCCCCTATAAAGTTCCACAAGCCCCAACAGGGTAATTTTATGCTGGCAACACAAGTGATCAAAACTTGCAGAGAAGTGCCATGCTGTGTACATGGGAAGTAAAGAAAAAAAATCCTCTTGTCCTAAGCCTTTATACCAATAGTATTCCTCATTAGCACATTTTTAAACAAATAAACAAGTCCACCCACCCAGTTTATATACATTATATAGATATAGATATATGCCAATTTCTGAATGTGATCTTTCCGCATGCTAACGACAGATAACTATAGTGGATGTTGTGTAACTGACTTCTTTATAATAAACAAATATAATAAAATTGCCATCTTTCTAATTAGACTGAGTGACTGGAGGACACTTTCCTCATTATTTCTTACATGTGTTCAATGTTTGCCGGAGTTCTTCCAACTCTTCATATTAATCAGACTTGTTATGGTTGATTTATTATGTTAATGGCAGGAATATATTACAGATGTTGGTTATTTCTTTTTAAGTGTTTTGTGCAAGGAGAGAAAAAAGCCACACAAAAAAACCCTGCCAGAAAAATTCCCATAGTCAAAACGTATGATTACTGAGAATGAGATGACTGTGCCGCTTGTGTTAACCTTGTATCAATCAGTTACGTCTTTTGCAATTTTAATATGCAAAGAACCCTTGTGATAAAGGATTATTTAGTAACTGGGCAGCTTGCATATGCTTAATCTTTAAGAACAAGACACTGGCATAGAGGCTGTCAAACTCCATAGTAGCCTGCACAATACCACACAACATTGCCAATCAGATGTAGATGAAATTCAGGCCAGGCTTGCCATGCAATTATTAATGAAAGAACCAACAGGAATGCCTAAAATTAGAGTTACTTGAACCATGCATGTACTGCTTTTCCACTTTATAAGTTGCAAAGTAGCTTAGATTCAATAATTAATAGGTTTAATCCAACGGTAAAACAAATACTAAGGATTAGACTAGCTATTTAAGTGGGTTACCTACTGTCTATTGAATGGCACTGGTCCCTTGGCAGAAATGATTCAGACAGGAATCCTAGCAGTTAACAGCCTATTTCTGCTACTCTGAATTTTAGTCTTTGTGAATAGGTACCTGTATCTTAATGGCATGGGAACAAACCTGCTACTTATGAATACTTTCTACACCCAGGGCCTGAACCC
This sequence comes from Sibynophis collaris, assembly GCA_036250565.1. Taxonomy (NCBI): domain Eukaryota; kingdom Metazoa; phylum Chordata; class Lepidosauria; order Squamata; family Sibynophiidae; genus Sibynophis; species Sibynophis collaris. The sequence goes on along the minus strand of JANHFK010001946.1, from coordinate 28,735 downwards.
AAACTCTGGAAGGTCCAATACCAGAGCATGATTGCCACAACCAGTTTTCTTCATGTAAATAATGAGTTAGGCAAATTAAGCAACATGGATTCTTGGTCCTAGCTAATGCTATTAATTTCATATTTACAATTCCGCAAAAAAGAAAGAAAGAAGATGCTTTGAAAGATTCTATCATTCAACAGGCACTCGGTGTGGTTTGCTGCCCTTGTCTCAGGGAAGAGTCCAGAATGGGAAGTTGCCCCATCCAGCTCCGGCCTACCTAGTTACAACCCAACAGTTCGTGGAGATGGAATGTGAAGTTCTTGCACGCTCCTCCGTGGAAGAACCTCGGGCGGTACTAACCCTATCGGAGACGCCGTCAGCGGCTCTTCTCTTTAAGGTCCCAAGTTGCGGTGCAGTTCCCCGCACACACTTCACGGTTTGACCCGGGGCAATTCGACTACTGATTTTCTCCCCGTTCAGCTTGCACCCGGGACCTTCCACCATATTGGAAGAAAAAGGAAAAACGTCTGGCGAAGCTTTGTTCAAATTTCGCGCCGCCGCTCCTGCAGGGCTGTTCCGCCCAAGCCGAGGCCGCCCCTCTTTCGTAATTGCTTTTGGTGAGCTCACAAATACAAGCTGGGAGAATTTAGGAATCCGGCCTGAAGAGAGCTTTTGAGCTACAGGCTCAGGATGTGAGTCTTATTTTCTTTTCTGAAGCATAATATGTGCTCCTTCTCATTCGAAGTTCATCGGCAATGTAAACAGTCGAATTTCTTTTCTGCCAGTAAGAAAACGAAAATAACTTCTCCCTGCATCCAAATTTTGGATTGCTTCAGGTTAAAACTTAAATGAAATTAAATATTTTGTTGCAGGCTGTTTCCACTGTTTCTTTTGTATTGTAAAATATATCGTTTTTATTTTCAGTAAAGATCATCTCAGTCTATTGTACCTTAACAAGATTGTTGTAAGAAAAAAGGAATGTGACTTATAGTCGCAAGAAAGATGAAATTAAAAAAAGGAAACTTTTAAAAGAGAAGCAATTGAAGCTGGCTATTTTAATTGGGATCAGATTGTAGGGAAAAGAAGTCCAAGCTTTACATTTTGTAAAACTTCCAATTTCATTGCTTCTTTGCATTTGCTAGATCAGTCTCCACAACCTACTTCTTTTAAATTAATTTGAATCAGGATTTCTGGTCATACTGATTGATGCTTCTATCTCAAGGTCCTAGGAAGGGACAAATGGGAGAAAGTTTCCAGATAAACTGTGAATACAGCATATTTCATTTTTCATTTTTTAGATTACAGATAGTCCTCAATTTACAACCATTCATTTAGTTACCACTCAAAGTTATAATGACACTGAAAAAAGTTATTTATGACCATTTTTCACACAATTGTTGCAGATCCCCATGATTACATGATCAAAATTCAGACGCTTAACTCATATTTCTGATGATTTCAGTGTCGCCAGTCATGTGATCACCTTTTGTGATTATTTTTTTTGACAAGCAAAATCAATGGAGAAGCCAGATTCAATTAACCATGTTACTAAATATCTGCAGTGATTCACTTAACTTAGCAAGTAAGTTCATAAAATGGGGCATAAAACTGTCTTGCTTAGTAACATAAATTTTGGACTCAACTGTAGTCATAAATGGAGGATTACCTGTATTTTGATAGTTTTAATTTGTGTCATATTCATTTTATATGTGAGTATAAGTTATGTTGTACTGTTTTGATCACATTTCTTGTGTTTCTGAAATAAGATCATAAAATCACTTTCCTAGATATTATACATACCGGTAAATGGCGAAAAATCAGGGTATTCTGTTTCTTACAGAAGATTTATTATTTTGGGATGTTTGAAGCAAAGGGATCTCAAGTTGCCTCCAAAGGTTATTAGAAGCTTGGCCGTGACCAGCAATATCGCATTATGCTTTGGGTCATAAGTGCGAGAAGTAGCATTTGTAGAAATAGTGCTGTAATCTCATCCCATCAAATGTGACTCTACTTTGGTCAAATGTGCACTAAATCTAGTCAGAATAATTGAAGAGCTGTTTTTCTCTGCATGCCTGTCATGATGCTCTTCAACAAAATTTAGACTGTATGCTTGTACCTCCCCACAGATTCCTCACAACAAATAGTTGCTACATGGACAAAGAAAAAGTGCTTTGCTTTTCCAGAACATACAAAAAATCTTATGGATGCTTCCAAATTTATAGCTAGTGCTATCAGTTAAAATGTGCTTTACAACTCACATGTGTGTGAAATAGAAAAAGCAGGATAACATGGAAAGCTTACAGACAGAAGATAATGTTGCCTGAGTCCCTTTCACATTCCATGAATGATGTGAGGCATTTTGCACAATAAAATGAAACAATATTTAGGATGTCAGTCATCCATTGTTTTGCTGCAGGAGATGAACAAAACTGTCCTCCAAAAATTGCTGCAATAAATATTTTTGTATTAATAAATATCCCAGAAGGACAAAGGTCACTTTATACACTTTGGTGCCTGTCCTTACTTCGGTTTACAAATATGCATACTTCTGCACAAATATGTAGAAACAATCATTGTATAATAAATTGAGCTGATTTTCCTCAACTGAATTTACTTTTGCTAATAGCAAAATAATTGCAATCTCATATTCCTGATTTACAATGGTCCCCATGGTATTTATATATAGCTGAAATTGTGAATCTGTCCACTGGGTAATCTTTTGGTCACTAAAAGGTCAACAAAGTATGCCCTATATTTGATGCAATAGATAATTTCACAGCAAAAAATTGTACCCCCAGTCCTCACCCAGAAGTGTATGCCATTCAAAATCAGCCCTCTCTTCGCACACGTGAAGTTGTGAATCCCAAAGGTATCTACAACAATTACCATATTTTTCGGCATATAAGACGCACCTTTTTACCCCCGGAAAGAGGCTCAAAATTTGGGTGCGTCTTATA
>JANHFK010001946.1:0-10440 GCA_036250565.1 Sibynophis collaris | reverse complement strand
CTTTTCTCCTGGGCAATCCGCTCCTATAGTCCCTCGAAGAGCGCTCACTCCGCTCCTCCAGCCTCTCTCTCTCATTTTGTGCTCCCGATCACCGCGTCGGCAAGTGGGGCCATGCCTGTCGGCTTGCCCCACCAGACCCTCCGATGCCTAGGGCGTTAAGCAGACACCACCCAGGCGACCGCCGTCAGCCTGGGGGCATCTGCAGCCGCCCTTTCCGCAGGAGACCCCTTTCCGGGCCGCCTGTGCTCCCTGTGGAGCCCACCGGAGGGTCGGAAAACAGTCAACGGGACGGAGAGAGTGTCCCGTGCAACCGCCGCCAGCAGGAACCGGAAGTCAAGTCCTCAAATAATGGTATTATTGAGTATAAATAATATTATGATTTGTAGTGGAATAATAAAGTGAAATAATGAGTACTAAAATGATGAAAGAACATTTTAATATAAATAGGTATATTAATAGTGGAATCAGATAGATTGGACGAATGTAAAGAATATGAATAGAATTAATTTGTATATTTAAATAATATTGTGATTGGTATTAGAATTGTATATTTAAATATTGACCAATGAAATAAGGAAGAATAGTATTGTAATACAAAGGGAACGTCTTTTAATATAATGGTGACATGAATAAAGGGCCAGAAGAACATGATGTAAGACCTCCAACACACATGAGTAGAAAAGAAAGCAGAACAGGAAAGATCTATTAGGCTTCTCACCTAGCAAAGGATTAAACCTTCTAGTTAGTGACAGCTGGTTGCAGCTTGTATAAGAATCTGATCTGTGTCTGTTCTTTTTGCTGGAAACATTTGACATGGAGGAGCTTCAAATGTAGATTCTTCCTTTGGACTGACTGACAATCTTGACCCACTCTAAAACCCTGGATTGACTTTGGGCAATTCTTTGGCATGCTCCGATTCTCCAAGCAAACCTTATAGGCAAGCATCAGCTTCGTTTATATCCTATGCTTAGGATATGCTTAATTTACATTCCTTTCTTTCACTATAGATTCTTATAACCTTGTAGTATACTGGTAATCACCCAAGAAACAGTTTGTAATTCTACATCTTTCATGTTAGTTTGATTGTATCCAGTAGAGATTATGGTTTTTTTTAGATAGTGGTGGTGAATTTTCTACTGCAAGGCCCATGGAGAAGCACAGTCATCTATTAAGGTGAGTGGTGCTTGGCCTACTGGAAAAAAAGTTTCAACTAGTAAATCAAAACTAGTCCAAATCAAGTCCCTACACCCCTACTTTCAAGTGTTTGGGTTGTATTAGAAATGCTTTTGACTACAATAAGCATTGGGTTTCAGCAATTTAGTTTGTATGACCACTGTGGAGAGCCCATTTGGTGTAGTAATTAAGGAATTGGGCTATGAAGTGGGAGATTTCAAATTCAAGTCCTGCACAAGGTCAGTTTGGACCAGCCATTCTGTTGTAGCCCTGGGAAGGAGGCAATGGCCCAGATAGTAACCAGGAGTCAACACCAACAAAAAAAAGAAAATATCTCTGTGGAACTATTAACTAATAGGCCAACTGTGATTCATAGAATAACTTGTCCAATGTTTTGGACTTAAGTATGATAGTGGTTAATATTTAGTTTGTGAAGATCTCAGAAGTATGTAATAGCACTCAATGTTCTTAATCCAATTTGAGAACAGGAATGGGATGAAGGTGATAGGGAGGTAGAAATTGAAAAAGTTAATAGAATAAATATGCAATTTGCAAAGTTAAGAAATATACCAAAAGATATTCTTGTGCACTTTGTCAGAAAGAAAACTAGAGATCAAGATTTGCAGCAGCATTACCAGACTGAAGATTAATAAACAATTCTTCAAGCTGCTACTTGACATGATAGGTAGAACTATATAGAACATGGATGTTAAACTCGCAGCATGCGGGATGGATGTGTCACGCTCTGGCCACGCCCACTCCCAATTTAGTGGAGGGGGGAAGTTGTGATATGTCATGTGATGGCATCGTGACATTGCAAGTTTGACACCCATGATATAGAAGATAACTGAACTAACAAATGTGACCCAGTTTGGTGTAGTGGCCTAGAAACTAGGAAACTGAGTAAATGTCAGTTGGGTAACTTTAGTTCAGTCACTCTCAGCCCAACTCACTTCACTGGATTGTGTTTCAAGATGCTTGTATGTTGGACTCTTAAAGTCCTATAAGATGTTAGTCCTAAAACCTTTTTCCAAAATCTTCTCAAGTCGATGCCAGTGGTTCTTGCTACATTTAAATCCAAACATATTATTTATTGCATGTCCTCCAATTACTTGATATTCATTCTTTTTATATAATGCAAAATAGTGATATGATCACTTAACTTTGCCAGAACTTTCTGAACTCTCATCAGCTTCAAGCAGTTAGGGATACCAGCAGCTGTCATTCAAAAATATTCTGAATTGTCTCTTTCCACCTATATCTACTTCCCACCAAGTTCAATGGAATTGTTCTGTGAAGTATCTTTACCATGCTTGTCTTTAGACCATTTAGTTGGATACAAGACATTTATATTAACATTTTAAAGAATATTAACCTATATCTTCATGTTTTCATAGAATTATTTGAAAAGGCAGCAGAATAAAGACAGAGGGAGCTCTTGCTTCAGATTTGAAAATTTCCTTTTTTTTCAAAGCAATTGTCTCAATAAGCATCCCTGATTTCAAACAACCATCCTAAAATAGCATACACAATAGCATAAAACTAATCTTGGCAAACTCTTAAATATTCCTTCCTTCCTTCCCTCCCTCCCTTCCTCAATTCCAGAAATATTATAGATATTGTTATAATACTGCAAAAAGCATAATTTATACTTGGGAATAAATCTATTTGTTTTGCATATTCTTTTATCAGATATTCATAAATATATAACAGCTGTGTATTTGATCTCATTAAGATCTCTGTTTTACCAGCATTTGTTTTCTTCAGCTCTCAGTAAAAATTAGAGCATACAGTCATCCTGACAAAATACTATATAAATTTATTACTGGATTCAAATCTGTAAAATATTATTCCAGACTTGCTTGAAAATAGATGGAATGCTCACTCTATTGGTTGGAATATAGCCTCTATTCCAATATCAATAGACCTTCATGTAGGCTATATTTCAGAAAAAGTACCACATATTGGGCATTTTTACCATGAATTAATTGTAATTGAAAACTGAATGTGCAGCTGGCTCTCTGAAGAACTGATCATTTGGGGGATGTTCTCAAAATGCTAAGCAGCTTTTTTGAATTCTAGTCTGTACTATTAACATAAACAGGAGTAAATTGATACATAATGAATAATAGATGTTGGGGGAAGCACATGTATACTGCATGATAATCACTTAGGCATTGATTGTACCATATGTCAATAGAAAGTAGAAACACTGCCACATAATCATGATAGCTTGTTCTTTTAGGATCTGAGACAGATGGAGAAGATTTGCATTTGGGGGATTTTGTGGACATCCAATTGGCCACTGTGGGTGCAAGGAGAATTGGCAACCAGGCCTTCTGTGGCAAAACATTGAGCATTCTCTCCCCCCCCCCCATTTTTTTTGGAGAGGGGCAGGAACTATTCCAGATATTGCAGGGTGTCTGGCGATGACATTCATTTTCAGCCCTAGATTTTTATAAACTGGATATGGGTTGTTAGGGTCTTTTGAAAGAAGAAAATGTGTTGAACCTTTTGAAAAGTATTTTAAACTTCACAACACTGATTTTCTACATTTTGCTATTGAATTTCAAGAGTGTAATCTCAGGGGTGGGTGGTCTAGAGCCATTAATGGCCCATTGACTGTGTATTAATGGCCCATTGGCTGTGTATTGCCAACCGATGACTGATCCAGCAGAGATACTTTTACATTTTTCTATTTAATGAACTATTTTCATCTATGCTGCTCTGTTGGATTACAGGTCCCAAAATTTTCTGCTTGGGAAAAAAAGATCCCTTTAAAATTCAAATAGAAAACCATGCTGTTTATTGCTATATGCTTTTTATAGATGTGTTTAATCAGCTCTTAAATTCTGTATTGCTACATAGTTTATTGATTAATTTTAGATGCTTAATACATTTGCATTTAATCATAATTTCAGAAGGATGGAATCATTTTCTCATTGATACGTTGTTCTTTGAAAAGAGAATCCACCATTATCTCAGTGCCACAAAACTGAACAATGACTGGCATATACCCAAACTCAAACATGTTCCTGGTAGAGGCATGTTGTCAGGAGAAAACTTTGCAAAAATACCACATCCCTAAGGGAGTGGTGACCCTTTCCCAGAGCTAATGGCTCTTTCTCTTCTAAAGGAGGGAAAGGATTTCCTTAGAGGTGCCTAGAGTAGATTTTGTAACCCTTCAGATGATAAAGATAATTTCAATTCTGCTTCTCAAGTGTGATGCTTGTACATAAATCTTTCACAGTCCTCTCTTGTTGGTTGGGAACTTTCTACATAAATATTCATCTTCAATCATTCTGGAGGTTTTCCTTAGAGTACCTCTTTCTTTCTTCTTATATTTCTGTTGTATTTCAATCAATAAGCCTATTAATTACATTAATTGTTACTCTGAACTGCTATCCACAACTGCACAATGAATAAAACTGTTTGCAAGTGTATTTTTGTATATTTATTGTCAATTTTATATGGCTGTCCATTTCACAATACATAGAACTGTGAGTTCCATGTACAAGGTTTATATATATATAAATAGCTGGTGATAGTGTTAAAGGTATTGTCACAGCATGTAAGCCAGTGGTGAAATTCAAAAATTTTCCCTACCAATTCTGTGGGCGTGGCTTGGTGATCATATGAAAGGGTGGATGTGGTTTGGTGGTCCTGTGACCGGGTGGGCATGGCATGGTCATGTGACTGGGTGGGCAAGGCTGCACAACTGACTCACAAACAATGTAAAAGAAGGTGGATTTCACACAAAATGGCCCCTGCAACAAGCAGGAACCTCACAGACAATCAGGCACAGCTGATTGTCTCACAGCTGACTAGTAGTAAAAAAATGCTTTAAAAAGGTTTTTAAAAGTTCCAACAATCATGCGGGACAGCTGATTGTCGCATAGTTAGCATTTCACCCCTGATGTAAGCTGTTCCAAGTAAAGCTGCCTTTTGCAATTGACTGGGGTGATCTTGTCAATACTCATATGTTCAAGTATTGTCAATGCTCATACGTTCAAGTAGTGCTTCAGTTACTTTGGGATTTCACCTAATATGCCTATTACAATTGATATTATTACAATATACTGTTAATATAATAGAATATTGATGCATTATGGCCATGTTAGCCAGATGTTTAGACTAATTTGGAATTATTATCCACCTTCCCAGTCCTTTCCAAGGTTCTGGAATAGGTAAATGTGATGTTTGATGGTACTATCATAATATCTTAATAATGGAACAAATATTAGGTGAACAGCAGAAATTAATAACAATGGAGCCACTTCAATAACTCACCAGATCCCTGGGGTCCCCAGGCCTGATGGCACCAGAAAATCAACAGGGATAGGGCCATCCTCGCTTCAAGAGGGAAGATGTTCTATATAGTGAGCATCATAGCATGAATGGCCTGCTACCTAGGATATGCCAAATGCAGTTCCCTAGCCAATGAGACCTTAGGATGCATTTTATGCTTGATCGAATGCAGATATAAATAGAGAGGGGCATTCCCTCAGATAACCTGGCTCCATGTCATGTAAGGCTTTAAAGGTCAAAAACAACATCATGAACTTGACCCAGGACTAATGAAGCTTGTTACCAGCTTGTAATGAAGCAAAGGGGTAATGTGTGTTGTTTTAGAAACACACATAACTGCCTATGCCACTGCATTTGCACCATCTGAAGTTGCTGGATAGTTTTCAAGGGAAACCCCATGTAGAGCATATTACATTAGTTCAACCTGGAGGTCACTAGGGCATGAATGACTGTGAGTGAACTCCCTGATCTAGTTCAACTTGATGTTATTGCAAAAGCTCTTCTAGCCATGCCTTCCCACTGTTGTTGAGTAGGAGTTTTGAGTCAAAGAGAGCCTGTAGATTGCACATCAGATCTGTTTAGGGCAATACAGCCCTATCCAGCCCCAAAGATGGCAGTCATAGAACCAACAGAGTCCCAAACTCAAAGCTACTCAGTCTTATCAAGATTCAGACCTTCATAGACTCCAAGCACCAGGATTAGATGCCGTCAGCATTGCTTAATTTGCCACAGGTTTAGATATATAATTAGGACTCATGAGCATACTGATTATACCTTACACCATGTTGATGAATGACTTCAGACCAATCAGATACATTTTAAATTCAGGTTAGTGCCAATCAAACTAAGAAGACAATCCAATCATGGTGTCAAACTTCATAGCAGCATGACTTATTGGACTTTTTCTCCCTTCACTAAACTGGATGGGGGCGTGGCCAGCACTTGATGCATCTGGAGTTTGACAGCCCTGCTCTACACCCTCTTAACAGAAATGTTAGACTTATTTTAGAAAGGCTACGTCAGTATCTGTGATTAGCCACTTCCAGTACAAAAACAAAAACAAACTTTAAAAAAAGGCTAGGCTATTTTTTATTCCTGAAAGTGTGATTATTTGAGCAGCAATAAGATACTAGAAGGGTTGAAAGAGAAAAAAACCTTAAGACAAGCTATTGCAACAAAACACCTACAGTATGTTTACCTATGCTTTTATAAAAGAAATATAAAGTGGATTAGAGTCAAATTATGGATAATACTTGTACGTATATGGTGCAAAAAATGCAATTTCACTAAACTGTTTCGCTAAACAATATTCCAGACATACGATCAGATTCCATGTAACGTGTGTGTGTGTAATGTAATATGCCCTTTCAGCATTCAAGGCAGGAAAAATATTATATTATGTTAAGAACTCTTATCTACACAGCTGAGTGGATACATTAGATCTAAGCTTTTATCTTGGAGAGGGTACAAACCACATTTATTATACTTAAGGGTACCAAACCATGTTTATTATTGCAAGTTTATTATACTTAAATTTCATTGTTGATTTATATTATTTCTAAATAAATACACTTCTTAGAAGAGCTTGGGTAGCATATATCATGCCTTCCTTCATAGTGGATGGAGAACATACTAACCTAGAATAAATTACTATATAGATAATGAGAGTGTTAGCATCAGATGTTTAATGATCAATGTCTGAGAAAGTTGGCTTATCATCTCACTTATTTCAGTAGAATTCTATTATATAGACACTAGACAGCTTTATCATAGATTAACATTATAAAAACTGTAGACTTCTCCCACCAGAAACAACTGATGAGAAAGGTAATTCTAAGATATGTATCCACATTATTCTTTGATCTTACACATAATTTAATATTCACAAGAGAATAAATAGCAGTTTAATCGTTTTACAGCTTGTGTGAGACATCCCAGCCCATTGAAATCAATTGGATTAAGCATGCCTGAACTATATAGCGAAGCAGGTTTAGAGAGCTCTATGACAAATTAGTATCTGGCTGTCTTCATCATTGTTTTTTATTTACATGCTTTTTCTTTACAAAGATGGATCTGAATAGGCTGTTTATTTTAATGATGATAAGTACAAAAGGGAAATGCGCCACTGTAACAAGCCACCAATTCATTATTTCTGGGACATGAAGAATCAGATGGAGAGACTGTTTTGGCTGCCCAGAAGCATCATTTAGACATGTTGGTTACATTAGCAGAGTTAATTGGTGGATGTGACCCAGAGTCTCTGCAGCATAATTATGCTAACCCTTGAGTTCTGTAAAAAAGTAGCATCTACTTGGTTCACAGCTGGAAGGAATATCATTCGTATGCAGTTAACTTGCTCGTTTTAACCAAGGATTAAAAACATTTTATTTAGAAAATGATTATAATGAGCAGAACCTTTCCCCCCATGTAATGATTGGGATGATCTGCTTACTCTCTTCCTCTCAAGAGTGTTTAGAGAGAATGCAAATATGTAAATCTTAAATGTTTAAAAGAAGATGTGAAAGAAGAGATTGTCATTAATAGGAGGAAATGACTTTGAGTCTGATTCTACTATCAGTTACTGGAGACAGTGTCCCAGGGCTACTTCAGGTTTACACAAAGTGTGGAATATTTAGAATCATTTCTTTAAACTAATGTTTATACCTCATGACTTTTCATTAATTACGTAAAGAAGGAGGAAGGGATTCTAAAAACATGTTTAAATTTGGCTTATGTAACTGATCCATTGACCTTGTACAAACCAAGAAAGAAAACTGCACTTTGTTAGAAATAAATGTATCCTTTTGGACCTTAATTTTCAGGACATGGTTGGGATTTAATTTTCAGGAAGTCCCTTTCCCAACAACTTCTAAACTTGGGAATTGATGGTTGAAGGTGTATTTTTGTTGGGACAAATTCTAATGTATGTCTACCGTAATGAGGTGCCATTGAGTTGGATTTGATCCTTAGCTGTCCACATGTACAAAAGCTTGCCATTGCAATGTTTACAGCAATAATGTTCTATCTCTTCCAAGACTCTCCATATGAACTCATTGGTCCCATACATGAATCTTATCCAATTTACTGGCCTTTCTTATATTTTTTTCCAACTTTGCCAATATTGTTCTTAGTCCCTCATCATCTTGCATTACATCCCCAGTGCTTGCATGCTTTTCTTTGTTATTCATCCCTTCAAAGGCACAATAAGATTTTATTTAGTACTATTACAGTACTATTCTAAAAGTCAATCTTCAGATTCACAATGCAAAAAATATACTGGTCTATTATCATAATAAAGGTTTTATTTGATTTCATAATACAAATAATTTGACCACCTTTGACTTATGTCTTCAAATCACCTATGTGTAAGTAGGGCATTTACGGCAGAACATGTATCATAAAAAAAATAGGAATTTTCTTTTCCTGCACTTCCACTCATTGATTTATGCATAAAGTTAAGCTATGATTTTTAAAGCCCTGTTCACATAACAAACTATGTGGTATGCTTCATACATGATTCTACTCTAATGAGTGGATCCACATATCAAACCTACTCAGAAAACCAATATGTTCCATTATGTGATAGTGTTATATGTAATTCAGTTATTGGAAGAGACAAATGTGGTTGGCTATTAATGTACTCTTTCCTCCATCCCTCCACCTTAGCTGTGAAAAACAGATAAAAAATATTTGCTTGCATTTTGTAAGAGGAAACAGCTTGGACCTGTTTCCTCTTAATGATAGATAGAAAGTGGCATAACAATAGCACTTAGACTTATATACCGCTTTATAGTGTTTTAGAGCACTCTCTAAACAGTTTACAGAGTCAGCAGCACATTGGTCCCAATAATCTGCGTCCTCATTTTACCAATCTCAGAAGGATGGAAGGCTGCATCAACCAATCTCAGAAAGATGGAAGGCTGCATCAACCAATCTCAGAAAGATGGAAGGCTGCATCAACCAATCTCAGATGGATGGAAGGCTGCATCAACCATGAGCCAATGAGAATTAAACTGCTGGCAGTTGGTGTAATTAGCTTGCAATATTGCAATCTAACTAGAGCTTCACCACAGCTCTTTCTTTCATAGGATAGTAAGAAAAGAACTTCTGAAAGTTGGTGCAGAGAATTGCTGAGCAGTTTTAGAATGTGATTTTTAATAATCCTTAATTTAAAAACTGTAGGAAGGGTTAGAGTTAGCTTTAGCAACTAGTAAACAATAAAATTGGAGATTTCGACATTTTGAATGATTTCTGAGAAGCTTCATATTTCAATAGAATCATATTTGAAAACCTTTGTTCTAACATGAATAATGCACTTTTCAAGAATGAAAGGACCTAATTGAGTCAATCCTGCTATACAATATTTACAATTTAACTGATAGAAAAATACCCCATAAATTTATAACTTATCATTTTTAGAATATATATACTGTATGTACATCGTATTTTATTATGTATATACTACTTTCAATGTTTACCTTTATCAGTATTAAATTTAAAATAATAAAATCAATCTTTAAAATCTATGTTTTAATATAAAAATATCTTTATGTTTGAGCTGTGAAATCCCCTCAGTTCTATCCGGTTATCTGAACCGGTAGCGCTGGTGGCAGGAGGCTCTACCCACCCACTGGGATGTCATTACATCCTGTTTTTTAACCATCTGTGCATGCGCAGAAGAGGCACGCAGGGGCATAGCATGTGCACACTCCCTTATAGTGCACGCACACTCCCACATAGGAGCACACCCAAACCGGTAGCGAAGATAAGCAGTTTATTTTTCATATTATTTACAACTATAAATCTTTCCAGAATTTTTAAAATTGTTTTCCTGAGCTCCATTGTTAGAAATTAGATGGACACAGTCATATAGTTCTCTTGAGAGCAAGTGGAAGTTATTACTACTGTCCTTCTTTGCCTACAGCTTGGGATTTCTGATATTTCCCTTAGTATTTAACC
>JANHFK010001943.1:62472-73226 GCA_036250565.1 Sibynophis collaris | reverse complement strand
GTGGCGGGGGGGGAGGGGGAGGAATCATAAAATAGAGCAAAACTCACTTAACAAATTTATCACTTAGCAGCATAAATTTGGGGCTCAATTGTGGACGTAAGTTGAGGCCTACTTGTACTGAGTTTCTGAATTAGGCTTGGCTAAGCAAATACTTTTGAAAAATTTAAGAAGGTATTTTTGAAGTAGTCTCCTCTCTGTTGCCTCTTTTCATCGTTCCACCATCTAAAAGTGGCGGTTGTGCCGTTATGCCGCACGGAAGCTCTATTTGACTTCTGCACTCATGAAATCACCTTAGTGCAACTTAATTTATTGCGCAACACTGCCAAGCAAACTTTTTCCTCTCCGTGGAGGAAGGTGAAGTTCATCCAAGGCCCTTCACATTTCCCATCCCTAAATTACAAGGATGGAGCTAATGTTTCAGTTTGTAAGCAGCTGAATCTTTGCAGTCTTGGAAGTCTTTTCCTGCACACTGTCTGTACTGATGCCTAGGGAATCTGATCAAAAAATCAGATTCAAAAATCAAAGGACAGATGTTCTTTGGGAAAAACCTAGAGTCCCAAGATGGTAAACATTTGGCTTGCAGTACTTCAGATGTTGTTAAAAAGAAGCGATTTGGAACGTGTGTGAGCACGAAATCATCTTCCACTCATTAAAGCAGCGTTGTCCTCAGGATCGTGTAACTGCAGAAGTCTGGAAACAGAAATAGCTGTTTTATTGAGTCACAGTGTATTCGTACTGCTGTGTATTCTGAAGCACATCTTCTGAATCAGATCCAAGGATTGCACAAGCCTTATAACAATGTGCTTTTAATTAATGCTATACTGGATTGTGTGTCGAGAGCAGCTTCATAGTTTATAGTTATGAAACACTGGATCACAAGGAGTTGGTTCTTCAGTTACTATTTATATAATTTAAACTGATTTCTCACTACATGTAAATCGTGTGTCTTGAATTTTCTAACAATTCCTTTTTATCTTTGTGTTCTGGAGAATCTCCAGTACTTTCTGCTGCTAGGCTGTTTCTTCTGATTTTTCTGGTATTAAACTGGAATGTAAAAGTGATGGGACTGAAGTGTTCCATCCTAATTTAAGGTGGAGTCATATAAATATTGATCCTAGTCCAAGTTGGAAATATAGAGAACTGGTCGTATTTCTTGCCTTTTTTAAAAAAATAAAAGTTTTTAGAAATTACTTTTCAAGCCTCTGATTGGAATTGTGTGATTATTTCTTGCTAAAGAACCCTAAACTAAACAATGACTGAAACAACAAATAGTAAAATTATTCCCATTTTTTCTTGAGGAAAATCTGGTAGGTTTTGCTGCCCGAAGAGCTCTGGGTATTAAGTTATCCTTGTTCCGTTTTCCTACTTCATTAATGCATTAGTGCTAAATCTAAGGCAAGACAGAATGGGAATCAAAACTATGAAGTATTAAATTATAATTGGGAAACTGGTGATCCTTCATTTGCCCACATTACACTGCTGGCCAAGGCTGGTGGTAAATAGAAGTTTATTCTCATCTGTGGCATCATAAATTTCTTGAACTAGTGAGAGCAGCTGGAAAGAGAAAATCACAGGTTAGGAAAGCAGGGAAAATTCTGTGTCCAAGATGATGCTATTCCCAGAATGTTGCCACAAACTACAGGCAATAATAACAACTGAGTTGATATCAGCCCATTGCCCAATCTTTTCAAAATGGCAGGTACTTCTAATGTGCCATATGTATATAAAATATGGGGAGCTGAGCCACCAAATTTTTGGCCTTTTATATATTTTTTCCCCCAACAGCCATTTTAGGTCGCTGCTTAATTGGGATAAAACAAAAACAAAACATCCACTCTCAAATGCAACACTGTTTTGACAAGGAAATATAGATGCAGAAAACAAAGCTTTTACTTATGGTGTCCTTTAAAGTTGTTAGTCACTCAATTCTTCTGCTGAAGGGCTATGATTTTTTTTTTTCAAATTTTGTAACAGCTTGGAAAGGAAAACATGAATTATATCTGAGTGGTTATAATAAAACAAAATGAGCATAGCAGACAAAAATCTTATATAAGATTTGTGAACAAGAAAATATGCCTGGGAGGGAAAGTCTCCAATTAGTTGGGAGCATAAAAATAAACACTGCAGAAACAGTACTATAACTATATCATTTTTTTTCCACATGTGCTTTATAAGGATGTAGTAAAGGAAAAAGCTAAGTTGAGAAGAGAGCCAAAAATATTGTAGTGAGACTACAACAGTAAAGCTGACAAGGATAAGGTTCCCTAACAAAAAGGAATTCAAGAAGGGATAGAGGCAATGCTTTACCAGTTGACGCAATCTCTGTTAGATTTGAAAAATAGAAAACCAGCTTTAGTGTTGGTAAATGAGTTGTGCATACGTACAGGCTAAAAATCTACTGTGCAAACTTCTCCAACTCTCAAGACAAGTAGCCTTCCATCTACCTAGCTTCTAAAACTCAATTGATGATCTATCATGAAAGTATAGAAACTGGACCTGTGCAATTTAAACATGATTTGAAAGAAACACTTTGAACCTCACAATGGTGTAAGACCTCTTTGCTATTCATTAAAGCAACTTTGTTTTGCTTTCCATTGCAAGTTTAAAAGGAAGGTGCCACTGCTTCAAGAATCACAATAACTAATGAACTAATAGCTGCATCCTTTTTGCAGGCTCAATGGAAGTGCCCATTAAAAGAACCATGTTCACTTCGACAAGCCATCTTTAAAAGCTGTTTCTCTTAATTCATGACTTAGCAGGGGTATAAGCTCTCATCTTCCCATGACAAACAAAACTTGAGACAATAGATTTTATCGTTTTATTTAGTAAAATATTAAATAAATACAAATTGATCATTTATTCTGCACCCTCTTTTTCTTCCCCGTTTAATAGACTAAAATCTAGACATGACGTTACCAAACCCACAAGGGAGTGGAAGGCTACAGAAAGAAGGCAGCAAAGAGACTGAAAAATTACTATGAGCACCAGGCTATTTCTTTTTTATTTTAATAATAAAAAAAAGCAAAACCAAAATCCTTAGCTAAACCAAGTCATGTATCTGCATACCATTCACAGGGCAACCATCTGTGAAACAGGTTGCACTCAATTCACTTAAAGTCTTACAAATGATAGAAGGACCTGGCTGCAGAGGCAGTACAAGTGTAGTTGAGTTTGGTTGGAACGTACATTGCAAAAGGAATGGACAGTACGGTATGGAGCAGCCAACTGCTGGCTGCATGAGGCTGTGTGTTCCTACATGTGATTCCAAAGATGGATATACAAGGCTGGAGACTTACTGCTTGAAAAGTAAAAATGGAGTTTTCCATGAGGTCAGCCACTTTTTAATCACACACTAGAGTTCCTGCAAGGAGCCCTGTTTCAATTATCAGAAAGTATTGTTATAAGCAATTGAACCAGGTCTTAAAATTAAAGATACACAAGTGATTCATAGGGAGATCATCAGGAATATCTCCAACTGCAAAACTGAGTAAATTACAAAATAAAATACAAATCAATGTAACATTAAATACATCATGTGTACTTGACAAGGAAGCCTAAATAAACTAGCATTCATTAATTCCTTTTTTTTAGAAAACTAAACCAAGAATTTCCTACTTAAATACCGAAATTTCAGTCCTGGCTTAATTCCTGTTGGCCTTATATTCATAATACAAATTAGCACGAATGGGATTTTTCCTTGGTGTTTTAAGGGATACAATCATGAAGGGGGTATCTTGTTTCCCAAGACCTACCTTTATGCCACAACAAGAGTAGAACAGTTAACAGAAAAGTTTGGTGTACTCCTACTGAAGTAGAAGATTCTCAGAACAAGACTCTTCACAGTGATCCAGCTATCATGTTCCTGACATCAAGGCTGATATGTAAATACACAGCTACAAAGTACAAAAATCACTGAGATATTGGAGAAGGGAAACAAAGTTAAAAACTCAGCAATCATTTCCAAAGAGCAGTCTTTCTGTGTCTAAAGAATATAGACAGCAGATGCAACACCCCAATCATTGCTTTTATCACCTTCAACATGTAGAGGGAAATTTGCAAAGGAAAGACTCCTTTGTGATTTTAAATTGCCTTTATGGGTAAGAGGATCATCTCAGCAGTCTTCTACACATAAAGAGTGGTGAAAAGGATTACAGAAGAGAGACAAAGCTAACATGTTTATCACTGCTTCCTCCCACATTGTTTAAAGAAACGTTTTGGAAATGTTTGAAGACAGTTATTTACGGTTCTATATGGACTAGAACTGAATCCTTAGCAGGGTTCATACTTCAGGCTAAACCAAATCTTGCTGAGTAAATCATAATGTCTGATTTGTATACAATATGCCAAATTCACATTATGGCTAAGTGTGATGTATAACCCCAATGGTTCATTTTAAATATCTTGTACTTTACAAAGGAGATCTTAGGTAAGTGGTTCTCAACCGTTTTTTGTCCATGCCCCACCTAAGCATCTCTAAAATCCTGATGCCCCCGCCCCCACCCATGACATATAATTCTTACTATTCAAAAAGTGAACTCCTACTCATGGCGGAGGAAGCCTAAAAGACCATTAACTTTGTTTAAACAAGGTTCCAAATTGCCCCCATTAAAAATCAAATTGCCCCCCTGTGGGACGTGGCCCCACGTTGGAAACCACTGCCTTAGATAAACTGAGGTAGAATACGTGTTGGGAGACAAGGAGATATTTAATGCTAAATAAATAGCTACTTGTTTCAGTCATGATTTTTAAAAATGGAAGAGCTGTGTAGCTACCCTAAAAATGGCAAGGCATGTACATAAGACAACAGCTAGTTATTATCCATTCTTAGATATGCAATACATTGATCAATATTTGAGGAACATTACAGAACCTTATGGTCTCTTATGAGCATGTGTTAATGGGAAGACACATTGGGAAAGAACTAGGCCACCCTGCTTTTGTGTTCAACTATATCACATTGGTAGAGCCCAGGAATTTAGCATAACTTCATGTTTTACACAACACTACCTAAATCAGTTGGAGGAGGGAATCAAGCCCCTTTTTATGAGGCATATATGTTTTTTCTGAACCAAATCCACTTGTGGGATCTTCTTGCTTTCATTCATTGTCAGAGTTGAGCTTCTTTGGGAAGTAGGGGAGGTAATAAACAACTATAATGAGGAACATAATTTGTAATCCTAGGATTTGTAGCAGGGGTCATACATTAACTATATATTGCAATTCTGAATTGGTCAAGAGCACCTCTCTTAAGTAGGACCTTCAAAAAAATAAAAGGATTGTAGAATGACTGCAAGAATGCTTTGGTATGTGTTCAAATTTTAAAGGAAATCAATGGATTAAATAGAATCAAAATCTTAAAATAAGGGGGAATCACAATATTAAGCCAAGGGGAAGCATGTTGCTGGCCTACAGCTGCATCACAAATCTGTGTTTGCACAATTATTCGATACAATTTTCCAGTAGATTTAACTGCATCAAGTCCCACAAAGGACCAGTCCATCATTTTTAACAATATAAAACAAAATATTTTAACTCCAAATTACTTCCTCACACATTCACAGTGAATTCCATGATATACAGCACCACACATTTATAAGAGAATGTATTGTGATATACCGATACAGCTGACAAGATATAAACAGCTAATGTGGCACTGAGTAGAGGCTGTAGAAAAAGGAGGAGGAGGAGGAGAAGGAAACCAAGATTAATTGTAAGCCACTAGCAACCATAAGCATGGTTTCGCCTAATTCTAATGATGTTTCTGAATATTTCTCTGACACAGTGCTGACATGAAGTGTTATCAGAAACACTGAACTTGGTAATCCTAGCTAATAAAATAATTTACATTGGCAATCTTATCTAACAAGAAATGTTCTATTTTCTGTGGTTCCCTTTTATTTTGAGAGCAACCCCTTGCATTGAAGAAAATCTAACATTCATTACATCATTGCACATGTTTTGTTCAATAAAATATTTATCCATTCTGTAAATATGGAAGGATCCTTCTGTAAAGTCCAAATTTTATTTTATAATTTGTGTTGTATTTTCAAAATTCAAATCTATTAACAACATTTTGTTTCTGGACACTGAGAATTCAGAATAGCCTGCTAATGATTGTTTTCCTCTCTTTCCCTTCATCTTAACTGGTTACAATGCCAGGGCAGGAGATGCAAAGAAAAGTATGCATGTATAAACTTGCAGAATGATAAACTGACAACAGCCTTATTCATAATATCAAATAGTGCTGGGTGACAATCCTACTAAGTCAGAACACAAAAGATTTATTCATTTTATCAGAATAAATCCAAAACAGATTTTTAGCACATGGGAGACTTGCCTCAAGAAATCTTATCCTTCACACAATTATATAACTGGAACCCAACACTTTTTAATGCTTCTTTATAAACAAGAAGTTGCCCTTGCTTTCTGAGGCACCGACTCAAAAATTTGTTCTTCATAATTTACAGCAGGGCTGTCAAACTTGTGGCCCGTGGGTCGGATGCGTCATGAGCTGGCAACATCCACGCCAGGTTTAGCGAAGGGGGGAAAAGTCCCGATAAATCACGTGACCGTGCCATGACAACACGAGTTTGACACCCCTGTTACAGCATATAAAGGAAGAGAATAACTTGCTATGGGATCACTCTTTCAGCCTCTAAGTCACATTTAGCAGGAAGACTAGTTCTGCATTTATTCCACTTTCCTCTGAAGAACAGGAGGTGAAAATGGCTACCAAACTCCAGTCAATTCAAAGTGAACTCATGATCTGGGGACCCAGCAAATGGGAATACAGTGACTAATAGTTAAGATATTGTTTACTACCATCAGCAGAGAAAACTGGGTTTCACTGATTCCTTTTTCTCTAAAAGGTGTCTTAACACAGGGCTAAAAGCTTGCAACCTGTAAAGTCAAATTCAACTCATTACACATATAATCTTGCTTGCTAAAACATCCCAGGCAGGCAGTAATATGAAATGGTTTATTAAATGGTTGGCTTACTAAGACACAAAATTTACAAACTTGTGATTCTAGTAATATTTGTTCTCTGCATTCTTGTGTATACTCAGAGCAGCTGAGTATACAGACTGAGTGTCTGTCTTTCATTTATACCCATTAATGACATATAATCTTTGGGAATATGCTAGCTTCACTACAAAATATCAAGAGTTGACAGTTAACCCTGATATTTTCAAATGTAAAGCAAGTTTTGTTTGCCAGGATTTTTTCTTATTGTTCACTAATTAACTTGAAAATGAACCATCAGTTGCTGGGCTCTAAAAGCAAGAAGCCTAACTAAAAATGACTGAAGCTTCAGGGACAAGAATGGAAGCCACAAGAAGAACAGAACAGCACAACTACTAGCAAACTTGAAATGAGTGTACAAATAAAGTGCATAATGATGCATAGATCTTTAATGTAGAATAAGCGCACCTGTATCATTAATGATTAGCAGAAATAAAGAGTTCTGCTAACATGTATCCAGATAATGTTTGGGCCAACATTGTCATGATTCAGTGACATGAGTTCTGCCACACACAAAAATACGTTGGATGATTGCACTGATATATACAAAACTGGCTATTTCAGGCTTACAGATTTGATGTCCAGCATCAGCCTTTTGATCATTGCAGGATTAGTTTGACAATTATCTTAAAAAGTAAGATAAGAGGTGTTATCCCTCAGCTTAGGTGCTATATTGCAATAGAATAAAAATGATTAATGCTGTCAATGCTATTCTCTGTGCTTTTACAGAGAAGAAATCCCCTTAGTTTAAAAAATGGTTTCAGCTCAGATTCAGTTTTAATCGTGAAGGCTATTTCAATGGCATGACAAATATCAAGATATCCACCCCAAGGCATTTTCAAACTGAAACCACAGCATTATGGCAATACCAGAAATAAAATCTGTTGTTGTTTTTTTTTAAAAAAATCTAAGTACACAGAATTTACTCCAGTTCTGACACCTTTTTAATAGAAATCACTTGTTTAGGAAACAAATAGCACTTTTGTAATTTTTTTACAATGTTTCTTACCTTGATCTTATTTTAAGTAACACTAGGAAGACCTCAATATCTTTTTTCTTTTTTTAATTTAAAAAAAGTTGTTTTTCCCCAGATACAAAGATTTGCCCTTGCATAAAAAACAGTGCCCAAAACGATGACACACGGACTCACAAAGACTCACTGTATCTCACTGACACTATTACTTCTAATCTATACCATGCAAGGTCCCATCTACCTTTTTATTGGACTGTCAGCCTGAAAAAAAGAGTTTTTCTATTCCTTACATTTGTAACCAAAAGAGAAAGGAACAAAGGAAACAGGCATTTTACCTATTTGGGCAATACATTAGGGACATGTGCTGTGCTGTTTGGGATACTGTTTTTGCTGGACAAATGTACCAAAAAGAGAAAAAAAAAATCTTTTCACTCATGGCCTGCTTTACAAAAATGCAGGCTGATCATGTTAGTCTCCTTCCCTACCTCAGTAAAAGCTTCCTTCTTAATGTAGCAACTAAATCAACAATGCATTTTATTTGCATTTAAATATATTTTCTGAATGCATTAAGAGAGAGAAAGGAGGGGGAGGACAACCCAAAGTTGCCAGTCTAGTCATCTTCAACCTTTTGGATACTTATTGAAAAATCCTTCCTCATCCTTTGTTGTGTTTTCTGTAAAAACAGTTGTAAATACTGCTTACTGGATAAGTTTTTTCTCCCCTTCCCCCATCCCCTTTTAGGATACTAGGATTTGTTAATTCTTATTTTTGCATTTTTGGTTTAGTAGTATGGACAATTTAGAAACAGGAAAAGCCCACAGGCTCTTTGGATTTGAAGTTCCCCTAGCTAAACAAAAACTGGTCTATAGATAAGGTCTGAAACCTGCTCCTCCCTGCTCCCTACCCCCAAATAAAAATAAAAAACAAACCTATAGTGGCTGTGGAGGCTGCTGCAGGCACACTCTGGTGTAAAATATAGAGAGTAAATATCTTATTTAACTTGGCATGGTGCTGGCTAAGAACCTCCAGCTGGCACTATTCATGTAACATGGTCCAAACTTTGCACGTACA
The DNA here is from genome assembly GCA_036250565.1 of Sibynophis collaris. Lineage (NCBI taxonomy): Eukaryota > Metazoa > Chordata > Lepidosauria > Squamata > Sibynophiidae > Sibynophis > Sibynophis collaris. The sequence continues at coordinate 64,159 of JANHFK010001943.1, read as the reverse complement.
CACAGAATAAGAAGGATCAATTGGCAAACTTAGTGCCGCCCGGCACGAGCATCTTCGCACTCTTTCTGGAACTAAAGAGTTTCTTGTACTTTCCAGAAGAAATCCATTTCCTTTACAAGAGGATCTGTTATGTTCTTCTGCTTTGCTGCCATCTCCTCTGGCTCCTTCTTATTGTGCTCTGTTATTTAGTCTCATTGCCCTTCTTACAGTTCACCATGCAGCTCTGGGAGGGGGAGGATGCTGGGGTGGAGGTGGCAGCTGTCACATTACTGGCGGAGTCCATGCCATTGGAGATGGCTGCTGAACTGCCCTCAGAGTTTATGGATTTGGAAAGGTTGATGCCTTGGATGAGGCGAATTAACTGTTTTACCTTCTCCAGTGAACTGTGCATTTCCTTCTGTTTTGCCAGGATTGTGTTCTTCATTTCCATACATTTCTGAAGTGAAGCAGAACATAAATCTTAGTGAGTTACACTGCTGAAAAAGCCTGAACTAATACAAAAAGAAAGCAAAATATGAAAGTAAATATGCAGAACTAACTGCATTTAGCTCAAATGGATTACATTTACAGAAAGATCTTTTTAAAAAGTTTTTGCTTGCATGTAGCTCTGTATACGTTTGATTTAAAGCTATGTTTACGCTTAGCTTTAAATCATAAAAATACCATATTTAGTAATGTGAAATAATCAGTCTTGGGTTCTCAATTTTAAAAAGTAAGTTAAACACCTAATTCTTCTCTTTGAATGGCTGAAATGTCTTTCTGTCTATCTGTGGCATATTTCTGATTTACCATATACACACCTTGAACCAACAGGAACACTCTGTGCAAGAAAATAAAACTCTATACAAAAGCTGCGAAGATGGTATATGATTCATATTTCTACATTATATCTAATCACTAGATAAACAGTAAGTCCATTATGACTATGAAAGCTATCGGTTTTGGAGAGAAGAAGAGATACAATCTAAATTTGGGTGGCTAGTGCAAACATATTTTGCAGTATATCTCTGATTTAGAACATAAACTCATTTACTTCTCACAAGTTTCATAGAAAGGGAAATAACAAAATTGAAAATTTGGGCTGCTAGCAACTGCAAACAGATACTATGTATATATTATACATATATAATTATATTATATTATATATAATAATTATTTATATTATAATTGCCCATCTTATGTACCATAATCCTGGGCATTTCACAGAACTTAAACGTTCTAGGTACAGACCAGGGGAAGACTTGAAGAATCAGGTACAGACTGTTATGAAGAAAATCTATTTGAATTTTAGAAGTCAACAATGACTTGATGGTACATAACTAATCAATCAATTTAACCACAGTCTAATCAAGGTTCCTTGTATGTGAAATCAATGTCTTTTCTTGAAATGGAGTGGAGATTTTAAAATAATATAGAATATGATTATCTTTGAGCCTACAAAGTTCTTGTTAGCTAAATATATATCTTGCCTTCTCCAGGAACTCAAGGCAGCTTATATGAGTTTTCCCTTTCATTTATCTCCATTACAACTCAGTCAGGTAGACTGGGATGAGACCAAAGGACTGGCCAAAAATCACATCGGGATATCCCATGGTTAATTGCAAACAACTAGGGGATTTTTAAATATAAAAAAGATTAATACACCTGGATTTGCATTAATATGGCCTTTAATATAAATCAAAAGGCT